>JAJHUR010097820.1:0-19045 GCA_027495735.1 Lutjanus campechanus
GCAGACTAGCAAAGCAAATTAGCAAAGTAATTTTTAGTAATTCAGAAAAGTTATATTTACACCTTACAGTGTTAATATGGGGGTAACACTTGTATACAAGTCACTACAAAAGAGAGTTGAAAAAAAAACTAACACTGGTTAGTGACAGTGTCAGTAATTACTCTAAATTAGTGTTAAGGTACCAACTTGCCAAAAAGAGCTAAGTTAACAGGTGAGGACACCTGTAATTTTTATATTTTACCATATACTTTATTCTTGCTTGCATGTTATTTTATAATGCTTTTATTATTTGGTATTTTATTGGATTCTGTTATTCTTTTGCTCTTGTGAAGCACCTTGTAACATGTTTGAAATTTGCTATACAAATAAAAAGTATTATTATAATTATTGTAATTATTATCATTATCATCATTATAATTATTATTATTATAAAACTGTCATCTAAGAGGAGATTTCAGGGCACACTAGGCTAACAAAGACTGTCCAGTGTGCTAGAATGATGCAACACTGTCCCCATTAATAACAAACAAATAACCCAAAGATGTGCTCTCCTTGACCACTCGGGTTTGTCTTTGGGTCAACGGGGCAGGTGATGTTAAAATCTTTCACTCTTTCCACTGATATGTCTTGGAGACACTGTGGGAACCCTCGGTTTGCAGCCGCCAGGACACGGCAGCCGCTCCCTCTAATGCCACCGCCCGCTGACCTTGAGAGTGCCGCGCCGTTGCCTCCTTTTGACAACATGATAAATCGCTCAATCAGAGAACAGGCCCGACGCCACCCCACACATCAAAAAACGCGCCGAGGGGAGCAAGCTGGGAAGGGGATGCCGTCTCATCGAGTGCCAGAAGTGATGGTGTGAAAATGCACAATGTCACTGAGTGTGTTTTGTTATGTGCCTGTTCGGTGAAGGGAGAAGACAGGGAAGCGAGGGAGTTGATGAAATGATTACATAGTGGCAGAGAGGGGAAGGGGGCCTCGTGTTGAACAGCTGGCAGAAACCATCATTGTTTAACACAGTTTTACAATGCCCAGTAGAGTCCAGAGTAAAGAGCGACGAGGAACAGAGGGATGCTCTTCATCCTTCACTAGTTCTGCTCATAGTTTTCCACAAAATCACACAATTTTTATCTTACTCGCGCTGCATGCCACCTCAGGATTTTCTACACCTGATGGGACAACAACCAACAATCAGTACACTGTTTAAAATCCTAACCAGGATTTCAACGATGCTTAAAAAGATGTGTTAGCTGATGCAAGCAAATGGAGCAAACAGCTAAAAATGACAGACTCATTCCAATAAGGCCTGGGCAACATGGCTTATAAATAATATCTAGATATTTTTAGATTATACCACGATATACACATTATCTCTAAAATAGCATACTGTAAATTCTCAAATGGTGCAAACATGCAAACATGATCTTACAGAATGTGATGCATTACTGTAGATTAAACTACCACACAGTACATAAAGTAGTTAAAATTAGCTCAATCTACAGCAGTAAAATGCAACATACACATTAATGCAGCAGTAATATTAATCCAAATCATCATATATAATAGTAAAGCACTGGCAAGACCATTCTAGTACATACTTACTACCTTATTATTTTTGCTAGAATGCTTACTTTTACCTTGGTAAGGTGTAGGAAGCATATGTTTCACTTGTAGTGGAGTATTTTTAAAGTGGCGTTGGTATGAGGGGTAGATGATATGGGCAAAATCAAATATCATGATATTTTTGACAAAATACTTCAATATTGAGGTAAAGACAAATATTATAACAGCTACAACAGTCTTGTAAGTTCAGAAAATAACATCACTTTACTGTAATGTAGCCTTCAAACCCAGGAAAAGACAACACTTACGCCATATCACGATATAAGAATAAAATCAAAGAAGATTTCTAAGCTCATACCACAATATAAATATATTGCCCAGCTCTAATTCCAATACTTGCAGTTGGAGGTTTTGTAGGATCTGATATCTCTTTAGACAAAAAAAAAAAATTGAATGCAAAACATAAAACCTAATCAGGATTCCAGTCGAGCGCACTATTCGCCATCTGTCATTACATAAATCAGCCAAGAACAAGCAGCACAGCCACAAATATTGCATATTTTATGGAACATGTGTTCAACATGTGGATGTTAGTAGTAGTAGCCTGAATATTCTCTTCGACCAACCACATGAAAGCTCCAGTGCAGCAATTACACACATATCGACATGCTTCAGAGGCGGTACGCAGCAGCTTCATATCTGCCTCCCCAATCGCATCTCTCCTTCCTGTCACTGGTCTTCTCATCCTGCTCATTAATTATGCCGAAGCGGAGTCGTTTGTGAGGTTCAGAGGAGCAGGGTTTGTCTGAATTTAATCTCTCCTTAGACTTATGTTTCCTGGGCCTCAGTTTTTCCCTTTACTTTCATCTCAAATCAAATCTTTTCCACTTGTTCACTTCCGGTGCCCACTCATATACCCCTGTTATGGATAATCCTAAAGAAATGGCGCACCATTGCATAAACTAGGGATGTCAATGATTAATCAATTAATTGCCATGGATAATTGAACCTATTTGCACCCAGGTGAGAACAGGAACACGGCAGCTCTTTGGCTATTCATGCCCGACCCTCTTAGTTTAGCTATATATATAGCAACAAATTTGCAGTAAATAATAGGTTGTGATGGATGTACGGGTTAAGCAAAGGATTCAGGGTTTGGGTCCAGTGTGAAATTTGACATCGTTTTGTTCAGCAGAGACATTTGTTTAATAAAAACAGGCAGACAAGAGCAGACGTTTCAAGCGAGACCCTTATTGTTTTATTATTGTTTGTCATGGCCGCTAAAAGAAATGGTTTAATTTTTCTTTTGTTCAATTTAGCTTATTTTTATGGTGAGCATATATATTTGAATATGTATTGTTTGTATTGTTTTTATATCATAGATACTTAGTGACCAGGTCAGGTACGTCCCCACCTATTTCTATTTGGGCACAGGTAATGTGGGTGGTTTTTCAGTAAATACAGAGGACTGAAGCCGTGGTTACGACAATTGAGTCTTTCAACTACTATTCTTACACTCTCTTTTTGAATTAATGTATTTTACATTTTGGTACTTGATGAAGTTAATTTAGAGCAATGTTTGGAACGTTTTTGAAATAACGCCGTACCAAGTAGTATCAAAACTTCTCCAGTCAAACAACACCTGCATTCAATTCTTTTGGTGCCCAGATGGAGGAAAAAAAACGACTATTTATACGGTTAAATTGCAACCCTAACCTTAACCCAACATTTTTAGTAGAGAAGCGACACATTTAGAATAATTTTGTGGGATTCAGTGGCATCTAATGGTGAGCTTGATGATTGCAAACACCTTGTCTCATACTCTCCCTCGCAAGACTGTAGGAGAACATACGATGGCAGCAAAACATGCACAAAATTCAAAAGGCCATATCTTGAGCCATATCTAGTTTGGATTGTCTGTTCTGGGCAACTGTAGAAACATAGTGGACCCCACAGAAGAGGTAATAAACACAACAATTCTTAATTTCAGGTGATTATACATAATTATGCATATTGTATTCCATTTCCACCATATGCTGCCACTAATTGGCAGTAAATCTTACACACTGGGCCTTAAATATACCACTATATTTTTGTAAAGCCTTGTATGCATCCACATATTGAATCACACCAGTCACACATCATGTGAGGTTAAATATCATGTGAGAATCACCTTCTTTTTGCTGGGTCATGACAGGTGTCTGCGTCTCTTTTGTGTAGGACACAGTTTCACGTGGAGGGAAGTCCACTTGTGTGACTTTGGCCATTCCCAGTTTTGGAGTTCCACGCCTAAAAGCAAAGAACAACTCACACTTTGCACAGCTCAATATCGTCACAAAACAGTACTGATCTTTTAAGAGAAAACAAACAAAAAAAACAACTTACAAAACGGTCACTCTACTGTAACTGTTCTCATCTGTTATTGTTACAATTTTCACCTCCATGCGAGTGGAACCTTGTGCTGATCAAAGTAAGTAAATGAGTGTTTCATGGGATGGACTTCAGATTAGTTTAACAACCAGTGTGAATTAATTCAGAAGATTTTTGTCTGACCACTCTTGCATGCACAACTTGACAGTTTTCCTGGACTTCATTCACTTAAAAATGATTTTGGAAGACAAAGTAATCATGCCATAGATTGAGAGAAAGGAAAATGACCAGGAAAGGAGAGAAGAGAGTGTCCAGTACCCCAGCTCAGAATCAGAGTGAAGTTGAAGAGTGGACGGGTCAGAGTCCCAGTGCAGAGTCCTGGTTAGTGTTCACAGCAACAAGGCAGCATTAGTGAGAGAGAAAAGCAAGCACACATGATGAGAGGAAATAAAGTTAGCATTATGGCACACAACATGCTGATTGGATCTGAGGTTATCAAAACACACTTAAAACCGGAGCTTTTAAAATGTTTTTCAGTTCAAATCAAGCTGCCTCAGAAGTGGAAGAATGCATCCGCTTAAAATGCATGGATGCACAGACCCTCCAGAGTGGGATGACACAGGGTGTAATGTGCAGCCTGCGGGGCTGATACAGCCTGAACTGTGTCACACCAAAGGCTCCAAGTGTTGTGTCGACAGCAAGGGAGGGAGAGGGAGAGAACCCTCAGGGAGAAAACATGACCTCCATGTGTGTAGGAAATGGCCACGCTGGTGAGGGAAATGAGTCAACAGGTAGGGGGAACAGTTCCCTGGGCCTGATGGGACACTGGGGGAGCTTGAATTTCAGCCCAGGGAAGGGGCTCTAATTAGGGGTTAAGAAGTCCCCCAGGCATCACAGCAGCCTGCTGTTTTATTGTTAATTTAGGATTGCCCTAATTCAACGACACACAAATTAAATAAACATGCGCTCAGTTGGCATAAACTCGTCATCAGTCACTGTACTGGTATGAGACTTTATAAAAGGTTTTAGCTCAGTTCTTAATGCTTAAATATATACAAAAAACAGGCCTAGAGTTTTTAAAGCAACTTTCAAAATACTTCAGAACTTATTTTGTGTACACATCTGCAGTTTAAGTGACTTGAGAAGCTGTAGCAAAGATGTTGTAACCACACTCTTGCTGGCATAAGCATAGCTATTACAGTAAAAAAGCACAGAGAGATATTTTTGAGAAGACATAGAGTTCAATAAAGCATTAAGCCTTTAAACATTTGACCTTAGCTGGAGAAACATCCCCTAATTCTTCCTAAATAGGGGTGTTGACATTGTTTGCACACTTGTAATGCACTGTACTAAAAGCAGGGGAAAACATTTGTTGCTCACACTTTGTGTGTGTGTGTGTGTGTGTGTGTGTGTGTGTGTGTGTGTGTGTGTGTACCTGGGTCCCACGGCTCCATCAGAGTCTTGGCTCCCTGCCTCACTCGGTGTGCCCGCCGATTTCGTAGTGGGAGACATGGGAGGAGGGACTACATAGTAAGACAGACCATAATCATCTGTTGTGTGTAAAGACACTAAGATATTCACAACAGAATACAAATACATCCAAGACGCAGTGACAGCTTTGTTTCAAATGTTGGATAAACGCTAATCAGGTCTCAATGCACATTTCCTGACAGCTACATGTTAATGTGTGTAAAGCCTTGACTTTAGTAGTAAAGCAAGTTAAAAAGTACAAAACAGTCTGCAAATAAATAATAATAAGTAAAAATAAGTACACTGACTTTGTCTTTATTAAATTGATGTTTGAATAAATGCAATAACACTGGAACAGATATACAGATAACAGGCTATTTTTAAAAAAAATACACAAAACTATGGTGTTTTTAAATTTCTGTTCCAAGTTTTGTCTGCATCCTGTGAGACCTGTGAAGATTCTCTTATGGATCTCTTCTGCCACCTGCTGTTAGCAACGTGACAGTGCTTGTTTTGCCAGAGGGCCACTTATACACTATAACAGGAATGACCAAATATTAATAATAATGTTATTTATTAGTAAAATAAATGTTAAAATGGACATAATTCATATTTTGTGGAAATTCTTTATTTTCAAATGAACTTAACTTATTAACTAAATTAACTTGGTACAAAGATTGACTGTATTTAATAACAGTAACTGTATTTTAGTCCGCATATGCTTTGTAAACAAAGAGTTTATACAACATTAAACAGCTAGAACTTCTTTCATCATGCAAACCAGGAACAGAATGATCAGCATATTTAAGCTCTTTTAGTGTGAAATACACATTTATGGAATCAGAATTATCTTCATTTCTGCATAACTTTTGCTCCTCTTTGGCTAATAATTATGCTCCCCTGCATAACTCACAGTCTGATCATACAGCACTTTGCAGAAACACAAAGATCACCCTTCTCTATTACTAACAGCCTAATTTATTCCATCACACAAAACTGACACATCTGTTCCTCTTTCCTGGGAAAAACAGCATGAATCACTTTAAGTTAATCAAGTTGAGTGCCACAAATATTAATACAGTCTATACTGGTATGATTTTACAAATATGTGTTTCTTCTATCAGTGCTTGCCCTTCTGCGGTGCATGTGTTTATGGACATTTTTCATGAAATCTACTAGAAATATCAGAAAACACAGGAATCTTAAGTAAAGACTCATGTTTGAAATGTTAATTATAAAAAGGTCCATCTTGCAACATGCTGTGAAAAGTTGCACCGACATACTGAACTAGCAAAGTTCCACTTTACAATAAGACTCCTCTTATAAATTATGTCTAAATGGGTTATGATTAGGCTATTAATTAGGTTGTAAATTATAAATCATAAATAAGCTCTTACAACACATTAGATAAAAAGGACAACAGTGACCTGTTACTTGCCAAATAGTGAGCCTGCATTTATCTGTACTGTTAAGCCTCAGTTCTCTCAGCTTACTTTGTCTTCTCCATCAGCAGCAGCTGTTATACCTGACAGTTTCATCACATAATTTGGTCAAAAGTTAGCAGAATTTATCCAGCCTCCACATAAAGCTGCTGCAAGGAACTTTCATATTTTGTTGATTTTGGAGGCCTCTTTGGTTATCACAAAATATAACATCAAAAATAAAATCTAAATAAAAATCTCCTCCTGCTTCATTTTAACTGACTAATTTTATGATAAAGCTCCCTTCAGCCAGTTAGAAATGTTAGTAACTCATTTGTAATACTAATTAGTAGTAAGCAGTAACTGCATATCCTAATTATAAACCATTAAAAAATCATTTATAAGGGTGGTCTTCTTGTAAAGTGCTAAGTGTTTGGTTATACATAAGTTGCAGCCATGTTCACCTCAGTCTGATCTTTAACAAGTCAAACACATGATCAGCTGGGCTGAGGTCTGGTGACTGACTCAGCCAGTAAATAACATTCCACTGTTTGGCCATAAAAGATCTGTATGTTCTTACAATCCTACTAGTTAGAACTGCTTGAGGAGGCAAGGAATAACACAATGTTCACACAGTATGATTGTGAACACTCTCAAAACCTACAATGAGAGCCAAAACACTGAGAAAATATTGACTGTCTGAATGCAATGACTGCAGCATATGTGAGAGATAATGGCAAATGAACTGCTTTAACTGTTGTGTTTATAATCTGGTATACAAGAGGACATATAAAAATGTTAAGACCGACAACCCTGGGGATATGCTTTTGTTTTTTTTTAAGGTTAGAGAATTTAAAAGTAGATATCACAGAAGACAAGTCTGTACAATCCACCCACAGGTAACATAGAACGTACCAACAGGAACCTCTGAGGTTATGCCCATGCTCTGCAGAAGAGCCTCAGTCTCGCGTCTTTTCTTCTCGAGGTCAGAATCATCCTGGTGAAGTGCAGCATCTTTCAATTGGTCCGCCTAGAGACAAAGTAATGAGTCACTCATTAATGTAAATCGCTGAATATCCACATTACATAATCTCGGACAATAAGGTGTACTGAACTTAAACTTGTCTTGTGGCAAGTTTTCTGGTTTCTAGCACTTAAAGACGTATACACATGCTCAAATAATAACTAATTAACTGATTAAGTTGCATTCATGGAACTTAATGCCTGAGTTTAACCTAACTAGCATCAGAGAATATAAAGTGCAAAGTGATTTATAGAAAAAAACAGACACCCCAAAAGCTGGACTTAATTTAATGTATCTGAACAAAGGACACCTTTGATTACATGTTCATCTTTTGTATAAATACAAGGCATGAGAATTGATGGTTACCATACCATGTGCATTTGCTTGTATTGGGTAGAAACTGTATGCTAACTATCATTGTGGTACATCATGAAAAATAACTTACAGACAGTAGCCTGCCATGACTTAAGCATGTGCAAAAAATTTGCATGAATTGTCCTCATTCACTATAATTAACTATGTAATATCATGGTAGATACACCACCATGCAGTGCGGTATTGAGACATTTTTTAAAATTGTAATATTGTGACATTTGATAAACTGTTACATCCTTAGCACTTGTTAATTGTTAATCAACTAACACTAAAACACAATCCTGGAAAAAACTGTTTCCTGTTGACTTTATTTTGACATCTTAGATCATCAATATAAAATGTAATGGCTGCACAAATCATCAAATATATACTGTATAAGCAACACAAATCTAAAATCCTTGATGACAGAATAGAGTAAACTTGCAAAAAAAAACCCAACAATGTTAAAGTTAGTTTACATTTCAACATGCACATAATCTGGATCTGTAATAAAATATAACCCTTAAGTGATCTGTGTCTCATCCACAAGAGTAAACTAATTACTGACCAGTCAGTCACAAATAACTTATAATTTAAAAACAATGCGACTTATTGGGGCTGGGCATTATATTGACATATCAATATCGTGATATGGCATTAGTGTTGTCATCATACTGGAATTTCTGATTTTGAAACAATACCAATATTCAATACAATTTTCAAAAACACAGGGAAAAATTCACTCACCATTGAGGGCATAAAGTTTTACATTTTTATTAAACGATACAATAAGGCTATAACATGACAACAGATATATCAAATGAGACGAGTGGCGAGAAGAAGACTGCACTGTGTGTATATGAGAGGAGGCGGGACTATGTGGGCACTGCAGCAGTGTCTGTCAACTCGCTGACAGAGAGAAGGTACAGTGAGTACAGTGCAGCTTGTAACAGAGTACTGATACTGCAAAACAAAGACTACTGAAAGCATTTCAAACATTCAGTATCATTATTTAGTGATATGTAGATACATTAGACAATGCTATATTGTCTTTTCCTGGTTTTAAAGGTTGCATTACAATAAAGTGATGTAATAATTAAATTAACTTATCAGACTGTTCTAGCTTTTCTATTATTTACCTTTACCAACTCAGTCATTATATCCACATTACTGACGATTATTTAGCAAATTTCATTGTTTTAATATTTTGTGTAAGCATCAATGGTCATCCCTACAATATTGTCACAATATTGATAAATGCCAACACCTAGATATTTGATCAAAACTACAGTGATATTTGATTTTGTCTGTATTGCCTAGCTCTACTACTTATTTTTGAAGATTAACATGCCAACTTTCTCAGAAGAAACCTAACTCCTTGTGTGCAGTCTTGTAAGGTGTTGTGTGTGTGTGTCTGTCAACATAACCATCAATAGTCAGATTTACTCAAACTCTAAACTTCATTTGACCTACATGCAAATAGTAGCTCTTAATGATTTTTTTGGACTACAAAAACTCATGGAAATTATGTGTAAGAGAGAGAATCTGCATGTGAATTTAAAAATTCAAAGCGATTCTTCATAACCATACATGCATTCAGTATCAGCAGATACCAAAAGCGCTTGCAAAATCTTCAACATACCTCTTTCTTTTTGCGCTCCTCCTCCTTCCTTTTCTTCTCCTCTCTGATTTGTGCCAAGCGCTGCTTCTTCCTTTCAAGCTCTGCTTTCAGCTCACTTTTGTCAGACATAATGCCACAGCTGTATACAAGCACATATTTTAGTTTTTCTTTATGTTCCATTAAGCATGCACAGGAAAAGATTATATCCTTAAGACTCAGTGGGAAAGTTCACCCCAAAATCAAAGATACATATTTTTCCTTTTACATCGTGATCAATACACATTTGGTAATGCAATTTGATACAATGTATCTTTATAAAAGTAATGTTAACTCCATAATTCAATCCATTTTTAAGTCATGTCATTTTTCAGACTTGTTGAGGACCTGCAGAGAAACCCCGTCAACCCCAAACTACACCTGCCAACTTTATCACTGTGCACAAGAAAGAGGCTTGCATCTACATCCCACTCTGTCACAAGCACAAGCCTCTTGTCCATGAGTAGATACACACTTCCTTCTGTGTAGAAATATTGTTGGTAGGTGTAGTTCAGTAGAAAGAAAATAGTTCCTTGATGAAACTGCAACAATGTCTGTGGATTATTTTGAGTAGCTGGGTCAAGATTTCTGGAAATAGACATTTCATTGAGTAGAGCTGCAATAATTAATCAAATAAGCGATGATTAATCAATTATTAATTTAATCACCAGCTATTTAAATAAGCAGTTAATCATTTTGAGTATTTTTTTAATAAAAAATGTCCACATCCTCTTATTTCAGCTTCTCAAATGTGAACAGTTTCTGGTTTCTTTTGTCCTCTTATGACGAGAAACTAGATATCTTTTGTGTCATAACAAGATATTTCAGGACGTCACACTGATCAACATTTTTCATAGTTTTCTGACAATTTATGGACCAAACCACAAATCGATTTTTAATCAATTAATCGAAAGAATAATCGACAGATTAATCGATAATGAGAATAATCGTTAGTTGCAGTCCTAGTGTAGAGTTTTTATGTGTATCTTTGGCGCTTTGAGCACCACAAGTCGAGTGCAACTTAGTTACATTATATTCGAGAGACGACAGACATGTCTCTCAGCTACCCACAGCAAAACAATCAAGCTGGATACATAGCACTATAGGCTAGAAGGAAAATATGTATTTTTCGTTTTGGATTGAACTGTCCCTCTTAAGGATGTACAAACAAATGCAAAGTCTTGGTGGTCAAGTGATAGGTCTGTGTCATCTAACAAAAATAAAGGCAGAGCTTTACAAAAAGCCTTTAAAAAGCCTGAGGCATCATCTGACAGCTGATGCTCTCAGGTTCAGTATCACCATGCACAGCAAAGCCGACTAGCCTGCAAACTTCACCTAGCCCTGTGCACTATCCAACAGTGTCTTCTGTCTTCTCTGCAGCTGAGTGAGTTCTTTATTTGGCTGCTTGACTTAGATCATTTCTCAGCCACATGCCACAACATCACAGCTAGGCTCAACAGTCATTGTCAGCCATCGAACAGTGAGCCCCACCCTACGGGTGGTATAACTGTTCACACCCGGTTAGCTTAGAACGGGGTTATTCTGTCCGCTCCTATTATTGATCTAGGGCCCTTATCACCTTATTATATACGCTGTAAAAATGAAAGCCAGCTCCAAGTTTGTGAGTTACAAATCACAACGCAGTTCGAAAGAACCCATGCAACGTTAGCATCCAACCGGCCTCAGCCGCTGCTAACGGCTGTTAGCCTTCCTTGTTATGAATGGCTACATAGCTAGCTTAGCCACCATTGTTGTGCGACATTTAATTAGTAATTACAAAGACAATGCCTGGTTTAATGAACTTTCTTCAGAAAAATATTCTTCGGATCGTAGAAAATGTAATTTGCACAATCCAGCCCACCATTTTATGATGTAGCGATAGCTTTGTTTGTTAGCAGCTAGCTGACCTAGCTACAGCAGTTAGCCCCGGACCGTGCTCCGCAGTGATGTCATGCGCTTAAACCAAAGTAACAGACTCCACAATGAATAAAGTTGGACCACAAACACAGCGTCTAATACCAAAAAAATATTTAAAGTGTGTGATACTAGAGCTAATATGACATTGTTGTGTAGATTACAAACCTTAAAGCAGGTTCTCCACCTGACAGCAAATGCCAACAACCAATAACAGCCAAAACAAACCCAACTACAGATGCTGGGAAGAGCCAAAAAGAAGCGTTGAGCTTTGACGTGGCCGTGCTGCTGCCATCTGAAGTACAGAATGGCTTTGACTAAACCTCAACAGTAATCTTTATTAGAATGAAGTGTTTGGATATAGTACTTAATGTTAGTTGTGAATATTGTAAATGAATGTCAGAAAGTCTGATACAGTCGTTATGATTTACAGTGTACCTCCGCCCCACATTGGGGTCCTGCATGGTTACTTACCAAAAAGGCACACATTTATTTAACACAAAATATTAATTTTAACATTTTATGGTTTTATTTCGCAATAGTGACCTGCTCACTGCACTGTCCTGCTTGATACATGGTTATGTACCAAAAAAAAAAAATCAATAATTTGACACTAAATTTTTTTTTTTTCAAAATGATTTTAGTGATATAACAATTGTATAGTTCCCCCAGAGTCTATGATCAAAACTGTGTCCATAGCAACGGTCTGTTCTTTATAACAATGGTCTCTCATAGCAACGATCTGCTTTACAGAATTAACAGACCTTAGAATGTTCTAATTGACCAATCAGAATCGAGTATTTAGCCAGGCCATGTAATATGAAACAGTAACAGAAACTCAGACTCACAAATTGGTGCTCATAATATATAATGACTGTGCTCTGTTCTATCAATAATTTTCACCCTCTACAGCCAATAATTATGATAATAAAGAGACATTTTTAAAAAATGTATATTTTACATACATGTTTTACAGACCTTTTGAGCAGTTTCATGTTGGAACTTTCTGCTGTGGATTTTCTTGAGTAACCAGGCCATGATTTTTGGACAGAGTTTAGGGATATTAATGAGTAATCATTAATCAATTACTCAGCTTGGTTTGGTCTGCCTTGTTAGTCTCATAATGGCAAATTTGTTGAATATGGACAAGTGGACCAGAGCAGCCGTTTCGATTAGGAGCCTTGTTTTATTATTCTGTTCATTGAAATTGTATGTGTCTTTGATTTTGGGGTGAACTGTCCCTTTAACATTTTCTAAATATTAAAAGACTGTAAGATGCTTGTTAGAAGTTGCAAATATTTATTGTAAAATAAAGGTAGGCTCTGAAGATATTTCAAAAACCCACATATATGAATACAAAAGAATCAGAGTATAGAAAATCGAAGAGTATTTTTACACTGTATTTCAATTAATTCTCGCATAAACTGGATCTTGTTATAAAGTAGCTCACAATTATTTACATGCACTTAAAAGAATAAATCTTATAGAGTTAAGGCAACAAGCTCAAAATGCCACCAGAGTGAAAAACCTTAAGGTGCAAGAGAGAAAGTTATTAATGGAATGATCAGCAAAACTAGGTATCTTCATTTTGACTTTCTCTGACCAGTGTAGACTGGCTGTACATACATTCAACACTGGAGACAGACAGTATCAGCTCCAAGCCAGTGAATCTGTAATCAGTTAGCCTGATCATCTAGTTTGTTACTCCTCCTCCTGATGTCGCCACAGGCCTCTGCATCAGCTCCATCAGAAAGCTGAGACATGACTGGACCCACTTTGCTGTCGTCCTCACCTCCCCCGTTGGTATGCAGGGAATGCGAGTTCTGGTCACTGGGGCGCTTCCAAGACGTTCGAGTGGCAATCCAGAGGATAAGAGCTCCAAAAACCACCAGGAGGACTCCGAGAACGTTCACAAAAATTGCCTCTGGGGGAGAGTCCTTGTATTTCGGGTTGCTCCTTCATGATGTAATACAAAAAATAAAGTTATGCCCACTGTAAGGCAGCACAGGCAGATTTTTCCAAAAACATTACACATATTTTTTATACTTACAGGCCAAAAATGAGTTTCTCTGTGATGCCCATGAGTGCCACAGCTATAACACTGGCAAAGAGTAAAAGACCGCCGTAGATATGAAGGGGCATAAACGCTGCTCTCCAGGATATAGGTGTAATTGGTATCAAGTACATGCCAACTCCAAGAACAAGCTGCTCAGTGAAGGAGAAAAAAAACACCCACTTGTCAGAAATTATACTAATCAAGACTGCTGCTCACTACGACTTTGTTTAAAAAAAGACCAGGGGAATTTTTTGTGTTACAAAGGAGAATCCTACTCTAGATGTACAGTGCTGAACCATAACTAGCTCCATAAAAGACAGATTAGTATTGTAACAGTGGTTTGAACATGCAACAATAAAGCTCATTTAGGAGAAAATGTCAAACTCTGCACCATTTATCATTCATAGCAAAATCAGCACTGCACCACAAACCCACCAGCCTCGCTTTATTATCCATGACTTCAAATAATTTGTAATCAATCAAGTTTATTTACCTGTAGACAGTACAGCATCACAGCTACCAGGCCCAGCCAGCTGTGCAGACTGTACATGTTGGGGATTTTGGCAGCGTTGTGGAAGTCGAACACTGCCACCATGGATATGACAGCAAAAATGAAGGCGATTATGTTCAAGCCTGCGTGGATGAACTTCATCTTTAGTTTGCTGGTGTGCCAGGTCCAGGGGAGTCTATAAACAATGATGGCTGCAAGAGAGGACAACTCAGTGTCATTAAAACCAATTCTCGATTTAACTATGATGCACATTATTAAATCTTGACAATATTAAACACGTTTTTTCCTTAAAAGGTAGGCTTATCTGATATTTTATTGTTTAATTGCGGATTTAATGTATGACAGGACAGGTGAAGTCTACCAACGATGGATCTAGATACATTCATATTCAAAATTTTACTCAAAACATATACAAAAATACATAACTGAAAAGTTGTGGCTGGTCAGAAGTTACCATGAGCAAACACAAGTGAATCCTTCATGTCAATCAATCCATCCATCTATCTGGGCTGCACAATTAATTGAAATATTATCGAAATTACTATATGGCCAAGAGCAATATCCAATTGCAGAATTTTTTGATTAAGGTAAAATGTGTGACAAAACAGTATTATAATGAAGTATGAAGTCTTGCTCTCAGATGTCTCAGATGTTCTTGTTCAGATGTAAGAAAATATAATTTCTTGGTACAGACCCCGACAAATATCCATCATATCACCATGATTTTAATAGTTGTTGTTTTTTCAGCAAAAAATTAAAATGATGGTTGTCGTAATATGATTTTTTTTTAACCATATGATGAAGCCCTACCTATCTGTCTATTAGGCTTCTATTATAAGGCTATTTATTGGCTGTCAAATAGATCATTGGGTGAGATAAATTCTAAATAGTGTGGTAAAAAGCATAAATTAATGCATATGTATATATTTTTTTGTTTATAGCTATTTATAATTACTAAAAATACCAGTGAACATTTACTGTTTCATGCGCTGTCATTTTGTACATTAAAATTTTATGTTAAACTGTAAAATGTCCTGCCTCCATTACATAACTTTGTCACGTAACTTTGTCAAGTGTTTGATAACCACATTTGAGTGATCACTGCAAAAAATGTGTGCTTATGTATATATTCCGTATTCTGTATATCATATTCTGTATAAAGAATATCAGCCAATATATTGATATCAGATTTTTTTTTTACTCCCTAATATTGATATTGGCATGAGCCCCAGAAATCCAATATCAGTCCAGCTCTATTCCTGAGGAAGTGCAAAAAATGTCAGCTTTGGTTTTGAACATGCCCATGAGTCATGGCCCAAAATTGTAGCAGATGCAAAAGCAAATATGTAGTTGAAACACCAGCAAACTAGTGCAAAACATAGTAAAACTACTAGTTTGGAGTGGTGGAAAGAGTACTGAAAATCTGTACTCAATTACAAGTACTGTTACTTTACTAAAATATTACCAAGTTACAAGTAAAGTACTGATGTTAGAAAAATACTTATGTAAAACTAAAAAGTGCTCATTTAACAAACTACTCAGAGTATTAGTTACTTTTTAACCCTTGATGTTTAATTCTCAATAGCAACATTCATTCAAAGAAGTTTCTCTTTCTGCAATCTCTCCTTCTCTGTTCTGCCCTGTGGTCACAATCAGCTCTCCGATCTAGGGTTGCACATTTTGTGCATTTATTTTACAGATAGTTGAAAATGCTGACAATCAATTAATCATTAATAATTTAGAGATAGTTAAATTCTCAATGGCGATTAACTGATTAATGTTTAATCATTAACATCCTTACTCCAAACCTGTGCTTCTGCATTGTTTAGTTATTAGTCCATATGTCATTGTTTTCATTGGCCTGTTTGTGATCAGATCACCTTATTGGCTACAAAAATGCAGATGAAAGGTTTGGAGATTAATTCAAATTGTACTCTACTCAATTATAATTTTAAAAGTAACTAAGTGGATTACATAGTGAAATACATACCTAAGAACGAGTGAAAGTGCAGACTTGAAAATCTATTCATAAAAGTACAAGTACCCCAAAAACTACTTAATTACAGTAATTTGAGCATTTGTAAGTAGTTACTTTAACCCCTGCTAGGTAACTACGCACTCATCAGTAGTGACCCCCGCCCCCTCTTGAATCCCTGTGTAACTTGAGCGAGAATTTCCTCAAGTTGTTTACATTTCTTCAAAACGACGCCCAAATCCCGTTTGCAGCCACATTTCTTTGAAAAACAGAAAGACTCCTCTCACCTATTCCCTGCAAGAAAATAAACCCGCTGACTATAAGGACCGGATGCCAGTTGAATTCGGCCAGTCCTCCATCCCAGGCTAAACCTTCTTTATAGTGCAGGACCCATCTTAGCACGAATATTATGGAAACAATCCCGACAGCAGCGGCGGCGCTCAGCGTGACCAGGAACTGCCTGAAACTCTCCATCATCGCAACTCGTGTCGGAGCAGCCAGACGGAGCGACCGGACGGGAGCAGCTGTTCACAACTACAACAATTTGAAGTGGAGGCTGGTCAGGACAGACCCCGGTCACATGACCCAGAGCTGTGCAAATGTTTGAAGGAAAAGAGGTTTTGTAACTTCTGCGGTTACAGAAGAGTCTGAGACCAGTGAGTGTTTAGCGCTGTGTCATCTTCTGACGTGTATGTTTGAGGCAGAGCTCGCGGGTCTGAGAAGTCTGTCACAGTTTGAGCTGCAGGTGTGCAGCAGGTGTGAACCAGGCTGGCTGGGAAGTCAGTTATTTAACATTAACAGCAGGCTTGAGTAACAGATTACATATTATTGGATACAAAAAAGTAACTGTATTCCATTACAGTTACAAAAAAAGAAGACATAATCAGATTACAGTTACACTCAGTAAAATGGGAATTAGTAGGATTACAATTTTGAACTACATTAAAAAACAAACAAACAAACAAACAATATACTACAAAATCCAGTGGGAAAACAATACAGTTTACAAATCTCAACCACTCTGATCAGAGTGAAACCAGCTAACAGTTGCCAATTCATTATCTCGTTAGCTACACGGATCAAATGCTAACTTTAGCTACACAGACCATCTATTAACATTAGATATACCGACCAGCAGCTAACATTAGCTACACAGACCATCTATTAACATTAGATATACCGACCAACAGCTAACATTAGCTACACAGAAGGACTGCTGATGTTACCTACCCACAACGACTGCTAACATTAGCTACACAGACCAAATGCTAACTTCAGCTACACAGACCAACCACTAACAACAGATACATAGGCCAACAGCTAACATTAGCTACACAGGCCAACCGTTGATGTTACCTACACACATCAGCTAACATTTGCTACACAGACCAACCGCTAACATTGAAGGTGATCCAAGATAAAGCAATCACGTTACATTACTTTAATACAGTGATACTGCAATCTGCCTCTGCAAGGCAACACAGTTTACATTTTTTATATTTAATGCTACACACCATGTGTGTATTTTACAACTGTATGTGCAATTATCCTGCGCAGCTACTAGTACACGCCTATGTATATACTCATATATCCACATATCCCTATATTTTTTTCTTCCATATATGTACAAGTGAAAGGTGTATTTTTTGTAAACAGTCTTATGTGTACAGCCCTGTACTTAATACTTGAACACTTTATTTTATATTCTTAGACTCTATATTTCTAAATCTGATAGGTATATGTATATTTTCTATTTTTATCTTAATTTTATAAGTACTTTATTGTTATTTTTCTATCTGTACTACTTGAGCTGCTGTAACAAGTGAATTTCCCCGGTGTGGGATCAATAAAGTTCATCTTATCTTATCTTACTTAGATTAGGTTACTGACCACATTTTTCAACAGGTAATTAGTAATTGTATTGGAATACTTTTTTAAAGTAACCTTCCCAACCCTGATTATCAGACACGCAATGGTAGAAAGTAACTAAGTATTTCTACTCAAGTACTTAAAGGTATAGTTCGGCTTTTTTGAAGTGGGGTTACATAAATTTACATTTGATGGTGGTTGATATGCTTCCAGTTTAGAAAGTCAACAGGAGTACCGTTGGAGCAATGTAGCCTACTACTGTGGACAGAGTCAACAGCAAAATGTGTTTTAGCCACCTATAAATAAGTTTGTGTGTACGCTACATTTAGAATATTTTCACAGCTTTACTGTCAACTGTTGGAGGAGAAAACCCTCAGCTGGGCCCGAAGTCCTGAGGTCAAAGTATACTTTACTTAAAGTCCAAAAACTTAATGGAGAACATTCATGGAGCACACTCTGAATCAGTGAAGGGAACCTTCTTAAATACTCAATCTGACTCTTCCTACTGTTGGCCTTATTCTTCTTTACTTTCCAAGGGCTCCTCCCTCTTTTACTGTTTCTGGATATTTGATACTGTTAATTACAGAACGTTTCATTAAAAGGGGTTTTCATTCACCATTGTTTCCATGACCCATGTTGCTATGACCCATTGTGTTTTCACAATGGTTCTCTTTAGCCTTATTTCAGGAACTCACTAGAGAGAGAGAGAGAGAGAGAGAGAGAGAGAGAGAGAGAGAGAGAGAGAGAGAGACAAATAAAAGAAAAAAAAAGACTGGCTCATGGTCTCTACCAACACCAGAAAAATATTTCCACTCAGCCTTTTCAGATGAGAAATTGCTGTTAGAAGCCAAGTATTGTTCC
>JAJHUR010097822.1:0-16474 GCA_027495735.1 Lutjanus campechanus
AAAATCCATTGATGTAAAAACCTGCTCATTCAGTACATTCAGGTAGTCAGCTGACCTCATTTTTTGGACACATAACGTTGCTGAACCTCGACCTGAGGAACTGAAGCAACCCCAGATCATAACACTGCCCCCACAGGCTTGTACAGTAAGCACTAGGCATGATGGGAGCATCACTTTGTCCACCTCTCTTCTTTGCCTGATGTCCCCATCACTCTGGAACAGGGTAAATCTGGACTCATCAGACCACATGACCTTTTTTCCATTGCTCCAGAGTCCAAACTTTATGCTTCCAAGCAAACTGAAGCCTTGTTCTTCCGATTAGCCTCACTGATTAGTGGTTTTCTTAAAGCTACACGGCTGTTTAGTCCCAATCCCTTGAGTTCTCTTCACACTGTGTGTGTGTGTGTAAATGCTCTTACTTTAATTACTGAAAATAGTTCCACTATCTGAGTTTTTACGATTTGATTTCACCAAATGCTTAAATTATCTCCGATCACGATCATTCAAGATTTTTTTTTCTAATCACATTTCCTCCTCGAAGGTAATGGTTCACCACTATCCTTCCAGGTTTTAATAATGTGTTAATAACACTTCTCAACCCAATTTTAGTAGTTTCATCAGCCTCCTTAGTTGTTTTCTTTGGTTGACGCAGGCCAATAATTTGACTATTCTGAAACAGAGTAACATCTTTTCCACGACCACAGGATGTCTTCTGACATAGGTGTTAAAGAAATGAAAAACTACTCACTGCATCAGTCAGAGTTAAATAACTTGTTGCCAGCTGAAACATATTAATCACTGCAGTAATTATCCAATGGAAGACTCTTACCTATTTGTTTAGTTAAATCCAGGTGGTGACTTTTTTTGGTCAGGCAGTGTATAACATGTCTAACGATTTTTAATGCAGAATTGTTTCATATTATAGTTTTAACTTAGACTGTCAAACTGAATGAAAAATAACTTAAATGCATGACAACAACAAACTACTTCTAATCTAGGATTATAATGGTGCTTTGTTTTTTCCTGTACTTTTGTACATGTTTCTTTTCCTAATGTGAAAATTTATGGAGTGGAGCAAAAAATAAAAAGGTGCATTGTTTTACATATATAGATTTCTAAATGACAGGCCAGACATAGGAAATGTAAATTCCGCCCCTTGGCATTTCATTTTTTTCAAATCTGGCCCTTCTAATAAAGAAATTGAATAGGCCTGTTTTACTGTACAGCTGACTCACGTGTTTGTTCATTTACATGCGATGCAAGACTCCAGCATGTGTGCTGAAATGCTCTGACATTAACTCTCTCAGCGGAGCATTTAAATGATTTATTGAAGCTTCTCTGGCGTCACTCTGCAGAGGAGCTCTACATCTTGAGAGAATCCGCATGACAGTCCGGTTGCTTATTTCACAATCCAATTCGTGTTAATTGCATTACAGAGGAGTAATTGTGTTAGTTCCATCTGTAATCAGCTTACTGCCTCGGTGCAGCTGGATATACCTGCACACCAGGCTTATGTAACCTGCGTGCTAATGGGGGGAATTTCGTTCATTTCAGGGCATGTAGTAAAAACCCAGGATGCTCAGTCAGGTAATCTGGCCTGCTGGAACCGTCAGTCTGCATGTAATAACCCTGGTGTGTGTGTGCATGGCTGTGTGTGTCTGTGCATGAGTCAATCCATGCTCATATTATCATGCAAATGAAAAACAATCTGAAACACACCACTGGCTGCCATGCTCAGGATCAGTGCAGAGCGCTGTGTCTAAACCATTCCTGTTCTGCCCCTCAGCCCTCCCGTTTTTTTTTTTGTTTTTTTTTTTAAACCTCTCCATTTCTTTTCTCCTGGTTTATCCCGACCTCTCTTAAATTTTCTCAGGCACCACATCAAAAAGGCAGATTAAGCAGTTCTGTTTCATTCTGTGTTTGCGCTACACACTTGTCCAATACATCTCTGTAGGCTGGAGATGTGGGGTTAATCATTTAGGCAAAGGAACAAAGTTAATGAGGCAACTTCTAATCCGAAGCTATTTGGAGTTCTGTCAACAGTATTGACTGCACTGCAGATAGGATAAGATATCGTTGGAGGGCACCGATGACCTACATAGCAAGGACAAGACAGTGGCTCAACAGCAGCACAGCACAGTGATCCCACAGCTCTTCAGGGCACAGATTCTGCAGCAAAGACACAATGCTGAAAACACACTGTCTGTGTGTTTATGTGTAAGCTGTATGTGTGTGTGTGCATGGGCAAGCATTTCCACTTCCACCCACGCAGTGTTCCTTATCTTTACAGTCCCCAGCTTTCATATCACCCAGTAGGAGAATCTAGTTTGCAACCAGCTATATACCACTATTACCACTAGCTGCTGTGCAACTCACAATCAATATTGATTTCTGCTCGCAATTAGCTAATAATTCAATGAGCTAGAACCACTGAGCCAGAACTGCTAAAGATAGAAGGTGGGAAGGGGGTGGAGTGGGTATGGATGTGGTCTGCCACATGTCTGCTGTGAATGAGGCTCATGAGGGTTTGATACTCAAGCTTTGTGAAGGTGTCTAAAAAGAGTGAGAAGATAAAATCAAGAGTTATTCTGTAGTGTGCTTCAACCACTGAGAACATTAAGGACATTAAAGGATGTTTAGCTTGATTAAGATGCAGACAAATTTTTGACCTTAAGAGGAATTCTATAACTGAGGGAATACTGGCAAAGCTCAGTTGTTTAAATGACCTTCTGAATACAGTTGGGGAAAATATTGATATTATATTGATACTGTGATATGAGACTAGATATGAGACTAGATATCGTATTATTCTGAACTTACCAGATTGGTAAGTTCAGAATCTGATGATTATTTATCAAAAATCTCATAATTTTAATATTTTGTGAAAGCACCAATGGTCATCCTAACAATATTGTTGCAATATCAATGAAACATTCAGGTACAAGCACTGATAATAAAAAAAATATGATGAAAAAATTATATGATAATATTTTTTCTTGTTCATATCACCCAGCCCTATCTCCTAATAATATTTTCAAAGTTCTAATAATTTCTAATAAGTAACTGGTACTAATTCTACTGTCAGTGGACAGTTGGTCACTCAAGAACGTAAAATTTATTTGGGTGATTGTACAATTGAACATATATTGGCAATGGAATGTCCCATATTAAATGAATAACATAACAAATATTTGTTCAAGTTTAAAGGACCAGTGTGTAGGATTTTTAGTAGCATCGCACGAAAACACAATGATTCTTATTTTCAGGTTATTATATACTAATGAAAACATGCACACGGACTTTTTATTCAGTGTCTGGCACATTGAGCCACTAAATCCCTAGACACACTAAACCTTTACAGGGAGCTCTTCTTAAAGAAAAGTCCTGTTTTCCCTATAATTTCTAACAGATCACATATTTCTTGTTTCTCATTATTTCATTTATCTTAAAACACATAATCGTACAGTACATAACACATTACTCAATTATTAAAAACAGAACGTATGCCTACTACTCCTAAAGGTAATAACAAAACCCCAAAACTCAACCTATTTCATGACACAAACCTTTTACAGTAAACGCAGCCTTTAAACTGTCCTTAAAATCAGTTCAGTGCTGAAGACAATTCCATCTAACGCTTGGATCAAAGGTGACGATTCCTGCCATTTAAGGCAGAAGCCACTTTTTTTTTTTTTTCCTTTGATTAATTCCAGGTCCTTGAAAGGTCATTGCGATACATTGACATTTGAAATGGTCATGTCTAATCCCAGAAAGCAGGACGTTGGGGAGCCATTAGGGGGGACTTCTGTAGTTGGCCTGGACATTTAATGTGGCTGCACACACCACTTGAGCTGTTTTCCTTGCCACCGCTGGAATCCCTGATTGTACACAGGCGCTGCGCTCTCAGATCAGTGGGGGTGGTTGACACACACATATGATATATGCTCACACATACAGACCCTAACTCACACACACACTGATGCTGGAAACCCCCTGTATGTCTGAACACAGAAACAACCAGATGCACTGTCCCCTGGGTAATGAAACAGCATTGTGAGACTGTGGTTGCTGTAAAACCCAATTAGTGTGTGTGGTTTTATCAGTTCTCTCAGTTAGAGCTACACATACTGATAACAGCCTTCAGAAGATTGTGTTTTGCATGTCTGGCGGTCTGCCCCCTGCTGGACCCTCACAGCCAAGCAGCTACATGTGGAGAATGAGGGAGTATGAGGGATAAATTACAGTGATCATGGATTCTGGGTTAATGTGTTTTCCATAGGAGACTTAATCAAGAGTGTAAAATCACTCACTGTGTCTCTTTTGGTTGGAGCTGCAATGATTAGTCCATTATTTGATAAGTGGTCAACTATGAAATTAATTGCCAACTATTTTGGTAACTGATTAATAATTTTTCAGGAAATATGTACAGATTCTCTGAAGTCAGCTTCTCAAATGTGAATATCTTCTGGTTTCTTAGAAATAAGGGTTCCAAAAAGGTTCTTTATCAAGGGTTGAGGTTCAGCTTCTGGAGAACCCTGTGTGAAAGAAAGGACTTGTCAAGGGTTCATAACATTCAGTACAAGGAAAAAATGCCCTGCCTTATTTTCATTTCTTTAAATTAATCACAAATGTCTTAGGCGGAGCTAAACCCAGAGCACAGTGACTGTGCTGCTGCAAAATAGTGCTGAGGGGGAACTTGTTTCACTGCAAAACAAAGGGTTACAGCTGTTAGCTTGTTCATACCATTAGCATCCCAGGTGCTAATTTGCCATTTTCAGCATGTAGGTTGCAGCTCAGGGGGTGTTCTTGTTTCCCAGGGACTTTGAAAATGTAGATAATGGATGCCATGATGCCAAGCTGAAGAACCCTTTATGTTTTTAGTGTATGACAGTAAACTGAAAATCTTTGGTTTGTGGACAAAACAAGATATTTTAGGACCTTGGGGTTTGAGAAAAACTGATCAACATTTCTCAACATTTTCTGATATTTTATGGACCAAACAACTGATTGATTAATCAAGAAAATGATTGACAGATCAATCGATAATCAAAATAATGCTTAGTTGCAGCCCTACTTTTGGCAAATACTAATTCATAACACTATACATGAAAACAGAGGCAAAGCCTTCCCTAAAAATTGATGACCCACTACACAACAAGAACCACATGTTGTGTATCTTTCAACATATGTTGTTATGCATTTAGATCTGAGGTGATGTAAGAAAATCGTTTCCCTCTGCATCACATGCAATTAAACAAAGATTAGGGCTGTTTTCTGGTTTCTGCTTGGCACGTCTCAGAGCTGGATTTTCTTTCCTTCGAATGATGGCAGCTGAAGAATGAAGCGGTGGCTGACAGCGTCACAACACCAGCCTTATCCCTGTCTTCAAACACCTCCATCTCCCACAGCCACATAAAAGAGCAGAACAGAGTGGTGGCAATCGCAGCCGCCGTGCTGTGCAAGCCTCTGCTCCACCACAGCCGTAAAAAGAGCTACTTCTGTATTCATGTGCCGCATCACTCTGCGCTCTTTGATGGCACAGATCACTGTCAAGATGCTCAGCCTCTCACCAAACATACTGTATGGCTGGAAAATATGTAGAACCATATAGGATTCTGCATTCTGTGAATATGCACATAGAGACAGCTAGTGTGCATGTGTGTCCTGTATGTACACTCTTAGAAATACAGGTGCTAGCTAGAACCATAAAGGGGTATTCGGCTTGTCCCCATAAGAGAACCCTATTTGTTCCACTTCAAACCCTGTTAGAGAGTTCTACTTACAACCCAATAGAACCATTAGAACCAATTGTAAAAGGTTTCCCACAAAACCCCTGATGAGAGGTTCTACAGAGAACTATTCTATAGTGTAATGGTTTTACCCAGAACCCTCTCTGGGAGTGCTGTAAGAAACACACCTTCTGGGTGCTAACAAGAAACCACACAAGGGGTTCAACTATCACTGAAGAATTCTGTCTTTCAAAAAGGTTTCTTAATGGAACCTTCACTCTTACAAAGAACCCTTGATGAACCCTTTCTTCAAAAATGGTTCGTCAGAAGCAAATGGTTCTGGGTAGAACTTCAACCCTTCAGGAAAAACCCTTTTGGAACCCTTATTTCTAAGCGTGTAGATGTGTATCTGTGTGACACTGATTTAGACAATTTGGTTAGCATAGATCAGCTAATCATTTTCAATTTGCATTAGCATTATTGAATATCAGATGTCATTTTGGTGACTTTTTCTCAATATTATTGACTATGCTGATACTGGAGATGTCCCTGCTCAATAGGAGTCAAGAACTGAGTAGCAATCCAGTCAAGAGACAGAGAAAAAGAGAGGCAGCAGAGAGAGAAACAGAGTGAAGTGTTTTTTCACCATCTTTCATTATTCAGCCTCAAGCCATGAATAACTGAATAACTGAATCCATGATAGCAGGGATGGAGGGCTGTATTTTCATGCAGCATGTCTGAATGTGGGGGAAGCATAACAAGCCACAAGAAAGCATCCTCCTCCTCCAAAAGAGCTCTTTAAATGAAGAGCTTGGAGCTGCACTCATGCATGACTGCTTCCTCGACATCGTCCATTTCAGCATGGACGTCTGCACCACTGCCCCTTTACTGCATGAACTCAAAAAAGTAAATAATGATGCTTAAAATGTCTTCTTCTAAGGTGTGTCTTACATTAATGAGCTACCGAAGATAGTTTGATCAATGGAACAAGAGCTACTGTTAACGACGGGGCCAAAATGGTCAATCCCTGCTTCGAGAAGTAACCCGCACACAGTGCTTCTACACTCTTAGAAATAAAGGTGCTATTTAGAACCATACAGGTTTCTGTGGCTTGCCCCCATAGGAGAACCTTTTTCCTGTTAGGACCTTTTATAAAGAGCTCCACTTGGAACCTTTTTAGAGAGTTCTACCTAGAATCTGACATAAAGGGTTATAACTAGAACCATCTGTGAAAGGTTTCACCCAGAATGC
Source organism: Lutjanus campechanus (assembly GCA_027495735.1). Lineage (NCBI taxonomy): Eukaryota > Metazoa > Chordata > Actinopteri > Lutjaniformes > Lutjanidae > Lutjanus > Lutjanus campechanus. Next base: position 6,981 of record JAJHUR010097822.1, read on the forward strand.
CCTATGAGGTTGTACGGAGAACCCCTCTATAGTGTAATGGGTCCACCCAGGAAGGAGGTTCTATCAAGAAACTTTCCATGTTCTAAGGGTGCCAACAAGAACCCACCCAGGTAGTTCTACCGAGGACCTTTTTATATTCCATGTGTTTGATAAAGAACACACCCTGGGGGTTCTAACAAGAACCTTTTTATATCACAGGATTTTTTCTAGAACACATTCAGGGTGCTTGCTATTCACAACCTTTTTATATTCCAGTGGGTTTATCTAGAACCCACACAGGGGCTTCTACCAAGAACACACTGGAGGGGTTCTATGGAGAACCTTTTTATATATCAAGGGTTTAATCTAGAACACACCCCGGTGGTTCTACCAAGAACCCTTTTAATATTATGGTACAAACAACCTTTGACAAACCCTTGATGAAAGAGTTTTGGCGTAAAGAAAAGACTGGCTTTCAAAAATCTTTGAAGAACTTTAAAAATGACTCTTTGGGTTCTTTGGATGAAAATGGTTCCTTACAGAACTTCTAATCTTAAAGAACCTTAAAGAAACCCTTTCTTAAAAAAAAAGTGTTCTGAAGCAACTGGTTCTGAGTAGGACATCTGCCCTTCAGAGAAAACCCTTTTGGAACCCTTATTTCTGAGGATGTGCTCCACAGACTGCTGAATTAAATATGAGGGCAGGAGGGGAGGGGCGGAGGAATGGGAGGGGTGAATGAAGGATGGAGATAAGAGGAGACGGGGCAAAGAGCCTCTGTTTAAATAGCAGAAAGCCGACATGTGAGCAGAAAGGGACCCCTGACCTCAGCGTGCCACAGTGACAACCAGCATTTAGCATTCTCCACGGGAGTCTGATCTCACCAGGTAATTGTTGCATGTTTTACATCAACATGACCCTGCAGCTCGGTGCAACTGACAAACATGCTGAAACAAATAACGCTTTGTCACATCATAGTGCAAACACCCATGCCCGGCTAAAAACCCGTCATTAACACAGATAATTCACAGCCACTCTTCCCTCGAGCACTCGGATGATTGAAGTCGATCAACTCATTTGAGGAAAAAAAACAGCAGTTTAAAATTGCCTTTTCGAATTCATCTGCTGATTACCATAATCACTTCATGGCTGACAATACAATGTAAATGTGTGTGCTATTAATGCTGGCAATTATGGGGGCTAAATGCAAATGGCCTGCCAGTGTGGACGGACCGATCGATCTGAGTGGATAAAGCACAAACAAACCCGATCTTATGATTGCCACTGTGGAGTGACCCCTCCTGTGCTCTTCATCGTTATCCTCTATGACTTCTGTCTAAGCAATTGAGAAGGAAAACTTTGCTTGCGTTTCTACTCTACATGCCGAAAATGGATCCTAGACCAATTTATAGAGGTAATTTTACTGTGAAAATGGATTCATTCTGAGTTCACAGTGTATGCCTTCTTGAAATGTAATGGCTGCTGCTCTACTCTACACCACTCCAGCATCCGCCTGTAGACTGTGCCTCGAGCTGTAGATCACTCTCCCGTGAGCCCTCACTTCACTGTCAGGCCAGCAAATTCCACCTTCATTAATAGCAGCCACTCATGTCTGACTTAAATTAACGTACAGGCTATCAATTAGCCCAGGCAAGGCCAGGCGTAGTGTACTCAAGGGGAAAGGAGAAAGGCTTCCTGGATAGATGCTGGACAGCGGAGACAGATGATATTGTATCTTTACAATCATTACTCCTTCTTCTGCTTTATTTTCTCCTCATTATCTGAAACTATTCACCTGTTCAACAGTGGCTTGTTATTTACTCATGAGTAATTTATCTGGATTTTGACAGAATATATTTTTCTTCCTGTCAGGCTACCTTACTTTAAATCATTTAAAACAGGGATGCCCAGATCGATTGGCCACCAACAATTATCTGATGGTTATTCAGTAAAAAAATGCAATCAGGAGATCAGCATTAATGCTTTCTAGTTGGCAATTGTGAAAATCTCGAGCCAATTCTCAGCTGAGTTGGCTCAAGCTGAGTGAGAAACTTTAACAAAAAAAAAACCTTGCTTAAGAAATAATTTCTCTCAGAGAGCCCTGAAGGCAAACTAGTACTACACACCAGAGGTTAAGGGTAGCTGGCCTGCTATAGTTTGTCAGTAGCAGAAGTACGAAGCCTTGTTTTGATCAGCTCACATTTGCCCTGTTAAATGTACAGCAATACACTATTAATATAAACTCAGTACTTCCTGTATCATTCATAATTAAAAGCCTTCTAGCATTTCAGTGGACAAAACCCTTCATTTCTTAGCAAGGATTTTATTGAGAAATGTTTGCAGGAATGTGTTGTGAAAACTCACTGATTTTCAACGCCACTCTCATTTATGATGTCTTATGTTCCACTCAGGAGTAGCTGAGTAACCTGCAACACCTAGTGGTAAAATTTAGTATTATCGGTCTGGTTAGGGTTAATTTCAAACTGACCTACAATACTGCTCTACCAGCTGTTATAACCAAACGAACAACGATCGGTATCGACCTAGTATCGGCCGATAAGGCTTAAAGATGATCAGCAGTCAGAATTGATGGTGAAAAAGCAGGCAGCTGTTTACATACAGAAGCAGATTTCAGGACAAAATGTCCACACGCTGCGAGATTCTTCTCATTTGCATGAGAGCTTGTTTTCCCACACCAGTATGGAACAGGTCAACAGTGGGAGGTTCATTTGTATGTTTTACCCCAATTATGCATTCAGACACATATGAACAACCTCCTCACCTCATCATACCTTACTAAATTATTTTCTACACAACCCTAGAAGATTTTTCTCTTGATTATTCATGCATCCATCCATCTTTCCATCTAACCCTTTTCCTTGATGAGTTAATTTCTCTCCCATTGCCTGTTGTCTGAGTGACCCTGACGACCCAGGAGAATCTCCTAACAGGCTCCTCTTGCCCATCAGGATTGATCGGTCCACAGCACCCTGTCAGACGCGATCAATACATCATTCCTTCAGTAACGAGCCCTGCTCACTTGCCGCCTTTTCATTCCCTGAATCGCTTTACTTCCATTTTATTATTATTTCTCACAGTGGATCGATGCAAGCAAACAGGCCCACTGTAAACCACACCACAATTAGAGCAGCGTCTAATCTTCGTGTTGACTCCATCTCCTTCACAACGGCCAGCGAATAAAACACAAATGATAATGAAATCTAATGGGATTCTGTGGAATTAAAGCACTTAAACAATGAAGAGAGCCCAACCACAGTTCTGAACTAATAAAGATCCTGATAGAGGTACATACCAGTCAATATCTTATATGCACACACAGGCTGAAACAAGCCAGAAGAGTAGCTTCTCCTCATGGAGATGAGTCATTTGCCCCAGAGGGTTTCAACCGGTAAAGGTAAAAATTAAAGTAATGAACAGGAAAAACACATAAGCAAACACGCATATACAGTATATATACATAGCTACATATATATGTATAGACACATACACATACCAGTCCACATCAGAGAAAGTGGTGACACACTTGAGTGAACACAGTCGGAACTTTAGATCTATTTTCATCCCATTAAGTAAGTGGATCACTGCAGAATTAAATTACATTTCTAATACTGAGCGCAGAAAATGAAAAGCTTTGTGGTAAGATAATTTAATTTAATAACGAACTCTAGCCTTAATTAGGCTAATTTTGTTAGGGGAAGCACTAATGACATACTTAATGTTGAGATGTCAGCATTTTTTCTCCAAGAACTATAATGACATCATATTTCTTTGTCTCACTCTTTAACGAGCAGGAGTTTCCAAAATCGAGGTTAAAGCTGTCAGTGACTATGAGAGAACTGATTTCTGCAATGTCATCGCATTAGCAGCTGGTTTACGGAGAGACAAAAATAGACATAGAGCTAATTTGATCATTGAATTATAGATTTAACACGCCTGTGTAGTTTGGCCTGGGTTTGAGGGTAGGCCTGTCTGAGAGGAGCGCTGGTGATGCGAGAAAAGCTGTCTGCTCGGTGCAGGCGGTGCACAGGGCAGCAGTGTGGAACTGCAGGAGTAATTAGCGAATCGGGCCTCCAGCTCCCTGTGAAGTCCAGCCTTTGAAGGAGGGAGCTCAGACCGATCAGTGGCCCCTCTGATGTATGTTTGTGAATCTTTCAAGGGAGTGAGAGCTGCTAACGAGGCCTCATCTATTACCATTTGAGATGTAATTAGCGTTGTTGGAGGAATGGAGCAGGGCCAAGCAAGAGTGGCTCAATCTGGGCTCTGTGCGCCTCTGTGTCCCACAGGGCAGCAACAGCAGGAGGATGAAGTGAGCGAGTGGAAGGAGACTCCCTGGAGAGGAGACAGGGCCTCAACAGCCCTGACACGTAGGCCAGCCAGACCCACAGCCACCATACTGCAGCACAGGGGTGCATCAAGGCTGGCAGAACCAGGCTCTTTGTTGGAGAAGAAAGGGGGCCTCTAAAACAAACATATGCATATGTTTCTCAGCCCCAATTAATGTGTTGAAGTATATGTTGTGCTTAGTGGTCAAAGTTTCTGCTTTTTAAAGGGCCAACCAATAATGTCCGAGAAATTATATCTGAAATAAAAGGTTATTCAATTGTTGACCTTTTGGGGAGTCTTTAAGTTACAGTATAACTTGAGTTAGTATGGTACATAGGGATGTCACGGTACATGTATTTGTCCTGCTTGGTTTCAGTAGAGGAAGTCCAGATTGGTATATGTCTGCCTTGGTTTGGCACGCCCTGTGACTCAAAATGTCAAAAAAACAACCACCATAAATAAAACGCGAAAGTGATAGTTGAATAAATTTAGTTAATAGTTATTTTATTGTTAAAAAACAATTAAATTATAATAAATAATGTTTACAAAGTATGAGTAAGCTATAATTTACTTTCATGTCTTCATGTCTACTACTTGCACATGTGGAACAGAAATTCTAGGGCTCTGATAACCTCCACACCCCAGAGGGACAGTGAGATGACTTGTCATGTCTTTTTCTCCCTCTCTTTCTTTGTCACAACACACCCTGCCTCTCCAGATTCACTACAGCATCCTCCAGTGTTCACAACCACCTTTAAGTGTGTGGGTCTGAGGTGACAGATTAGTGGCGGCCAGTCTGCCTCTCAGGTTGCAGCGGGGTCGGGTCAGGTGTGAGTCTTGCTCTGTTAACTGTTTTAGTCGACCTTTAACCCCTTAGGGTTCAGTTGCCTGAGCCCCCGGGTGTCTGGAGGGGCCATGGGGGTCATGAGTGTTTTCACTGAACATCAACTGTGATTTAGTGGAAGCTAATGAGCTATTAGTCTTCATCAGGACTCACTCTACACACGTACCACCAACAAATTACGAACTGGAGGTATTGAATGGTTCATGGTGGAGACACCTGCTAAACACATCTCTTTGTTCTCAATGCGTCCGTCCAAACACATAACTCTGAGATGACTAAGACTCACTGACAGCTGGGGAAAACTTAAGAGACCAAAACATGGACCCTGCATAGTGCAGTCACCTCTCTGGAGAGCAGTGGTGTAACTGGAGTGGGGAGCGGAGAGGCTGCTCAGTACAGACAGTAATCTGTGTCAGGCTAGGACATTTTTTGTCTCCCTCCCTCCTCACCCTCCCACTGCCCACTAAGGTTGTTGAACTAGGGCATTAGGCAGGGCTGCTTGCATCAGTATGCAGTGTGGAGACGCTGAATCAATGGAGCCTAGAAGACTTTCCACTCTCTCTCTGTCGCAGCCTCACTATTAATGAGCAGGAACCAGGGCCTGTCCACTCCCCTCGTGGCCACGCACTAAATTACCAGCCGTGAATCAACACAGCAGTTATAGGCAACCGCAAATTAAAGTGGCTAAATCTGCAAGGACAACCAGACCTTGTATAAACAAGAGGATCATAGGGTAGGCTAAGAATGGGACCTGAGGAATCCAATAACTGTATAAATTAACAGAGATATAGTATATAAGAAAAAGTGGCTTTCTCCGGTGCTCAGAGGGCATATTTGGTCTGTTGTGAGGTTTAGGATCAATGCTAGACTCGTATAAAGGCCAAGCACCTGGCTGGGCACTCATCCTCATCAGAGCACACAAACATAGTAAAAAAAACAACAAGCTAGATATAAAAAGAGAAAAAGGGAAGGATAGAATAATATTACAGCAGACAGTATAAATGAGAGGCACGGTAACATAATAAATAGGTAAACAAACAGTAAAGCTGAAGGGGAAAAGGCTTTTAAACATTTAAGCGCCACGGCGGGAGATGCCGCAGGATGACCTGTAATGGGACAGAGGGAGAAGCGGAGGAGTGGTAAAAGCCTGATAAAATGAGAGACTGTAACCTCACTCCACTTAGCCGTCAGACAAAGAGATGCTTTAGGGAGTGCATGAGCAATATCACCGTAAAGTCACAACATGCTGCACGTCTGGAGCTGCTTCTACGCCCCCTGTCTGCACACTGAAATGAATGAGTAAAAAGATCAAAGAATGTTTACAGGAAAAAAATGTTTAAAATGTAGGTTTTAAAGACGAAAAGAAGTAAAAGAAGTGAATGTCTAGGACATAAAGAGTGATGGGGAATGCCAACAGTGGGAGAAACAGTAAAGTATGAAGATGATCTCTGTAGTAATTACCAAACCTTATAATCACAAGCTTGAGAAGACGGAGGGCGGTCTTGAGATTAACCTAGACGTTCATGTGCCAACACATGCACTTGCATGCATAACCCCCTTAATCACGTCTCTGAAACCTAAGGATTTAGCAATATTAAGTCATATTGGCAGATATGTTTATCCAAAGCTCTCTCTAAAATGATTGCAAAATCAGTGAGTCTCAAATCGGGTTTCTGAACCAACATCCAAAACTGACATTCACTTTAAATGTACATCTTTAGACATTAAAGATTACATTAAACGTTATTTGGGGGTTCCCCTTTTGGAACTTCTATCAGCTTTCTCCTTTCCTGTTTCCTGTGAGCGACTTAGACGTGCTATGTGCTCGTTTATATTGAAAAGTAAACCACATTTGTCAAGCCAGTTTCTTTTGGAAAAATAATTGCTACCATTACAAAGCAAAACAACCCAATATGAAATTTGAAAAGATTTGATCTCATTAAAAAGTGGGATTATACAAAACCCTAAATACGCTCTACTTATCATATGTATACTTCAGTTTCTAAATGTATTGGTACTGTGTCTATGTATGTTAATCTATGCATGTATAATTATTACTAATTACTAAAGAGATCCTTTCATTGTTATTAGTTTTTTTTGTTTCTTCTATTTTATTATTAATTGATTTTGTTTTTTAATTCTAACAAAGAAAAAGAAAGTCAGGGAGTCTCTTTAAGTACAAATCCCACACAATCCTTGAGGAGTGGTTGGAGTCTGCCCTCAAGCATATGACTGAAACCTCACTCCAAAAATCATTGTATGTGAGTAACAAAAGGTATTGTCCCCACTGTGTCAGGCAATCAAATGGATTGGCTTACTGGAATTCAAGCAGCTACTTTTTGAGTTGGTGCCAAATGGAGGCGTTTAGATAAAATAGAGAGCCACTACTTGCTTTGATTTAATGGCTGTATGACTTTGAGCATGTGGACCTATGCTGTGGCTCAGCCATACCTTTTTGATAGAGAGTATGACTGTTTGTAGGTCATCGTGCTTTTGACAGTGTGTCAGTGTGTGTCAAACATTAAACGCTTCAAAATGGGCCTCCACTAAAAGTGCCTTGGGACCAGACCGCTCACCCTCCTTCCATCTCAGTCGTGACAGTCCACCACTGAGGGAGAAACAGTCTAATTTCACTGCTGGCTGACGTCCATTCAACTTGAGTGATGAGGGAGCAGGCCCTCACGCACCCGTATGCACACACATGTATGCTCACATGGTCAGGAACACACACGCACACAGAAAATGACACTAAAACAGTAAACTCAAAGCAAGGTTGGCTGTGTTGACAGGCCCATTAACTGGCCTCTGCCTGCCATTTCAGTCCTGTTTCACACCCTCCAATTCCAGGGAAATATACTGGCCTGCAAAAGCCCTACTGTACGCTCCAGTGCACCACGGCCCCTCCGAAGCCATCGTTATCCAGTCCGCTGTCCTCTACCTGCACCCCATTCCCTTTCTTCATTACCATGCTAAAAACAAAACTGCTTCAGCGTAATGGGTTGCCATCGCACCTGCCATCAGGGGTTTCTCAAGGTAGGGGTTGATGAGAATATGCATGGACCTCTCAGGGAAAGTTAGAGGCAATGAGTGAGACATGACCAGAGATGGGGGCCCCCTCTGGGGCTAGCGAGGCCTCCACAGTGATAGACCCTGATGAAGACAAATGGACAGGACCAATATGGCCTCCATGTGGCGGGGTATCATCTACAAGAAAAGGGGGGTCTGGAATGGCTAGCTGGATGATGGACGTACAGCCTAATTGGTGACCTGCAGGGTTAGAGGTGGGCTGTGGAGGCCTCTCCACTGACTGAGTGGCATGAGTGTCAATCTATCCTGAGCAGGGGTCAGAGATCAAGCGATCTGCAGGGGGAGAGTTGAAGAGGGATGTCTGAGAAATAGCCTGTTTACTGCTCTCAGAAAGAGTGAAAGAAAATCCCTCATCCTAGAGTCAAAATCAAGCGCTACAGCAGGGTTGGCTGATATGTTAAAATTTTCCAACCAGCCGCTGTCAGCCCAACAACTGATGATTGCTGATATATTTGTGTAGGTGTGTGTGTGTGTCTGTGTGTGTGTGTCCCTGTTTCAGCTGGGAGATGTATATAAGCAACAAGTTTGCTATGTTACATAAGTTACGTCCAATAAATAAACGAAATAAACTCACAAATGTCAAAAAAGGCAATATTCTTAGTCCTATTTTCCTAAATAAACAGAAAAATACACTTTCTGAATTTAGTTTCTCTCTTTTATCTAACTTTCCGAAGTCTCAGCCCTTTTTGCTCCATGCTTTGAGCATGAATGGTATCTCATTCAACTCTCTCCTTTGCTGTGTTTTGCAGTTAAATAAGCTTGGCTCATCTATGTTGAAAAGACAACCATATTTTCAAGACGTTGCCAGGGGACCTGCAAAAGTGACATATTCACATCTTAAATTAGCTAATGGCAGCAAAACGCTAGCTAACTAGCGAGCAAATCGACACCACTCATTAACTCGCTAGTTAGCTAGCATTTTGTTAACATTAGTTAACTGAAAATGTGACCCTTGTCACTTTTACAGGAAAAGGATGAAGTTGACCAAGGTACTAAGTTTGTGCAAGGATCTATTGCCTTATTAAGTCATTGCAAAACACACTTCTTTCAAACTTGACTTGACCTGTATTGAGAAACAACATAAAACACAACAAAACCATCCTGGTAAGTCTTTCCACTGTCCCAACAATCACAGACTCTTGTTTAGTCAAAATAAATCCTTAATTCACTAAGTTAGATGTCAAAACAGACTACAGGCTGTTTGTCTGCCCCCCCCCCCCCCAAAAAAAAAAAACACAAGGTG
>JAJHUR010097827.1:0-24983 GCA_027495735.1 Lutjanus campechanus
GCCAACGAGGTCATCAGGAACTTCTACAACCCCATCGTGAATGATGCACAGAGGAGGGAGCTTGGAGCGTCTCTGTTCATCGGCTGGGGATCAGCAGGACTCCTGCTCATCGGAGGAGCACTTCTCTGCTGCCAGTGTGCACAGCGCAAGGACAGCAGATACTCTGTGAAATACTCTGCGCCACGCTCGGCGGCCAGCGGAGGAGCCTACGTCTGAATACCTGCAAGTAGTCTGAAGGTCTGCATCACTCCAGGAAACTGGACTGAACTCTTCGAAGTCATGTTTTTATGGTCTTAACTTTATAAAATGTTTTACTGGCTCATTTTAATAAATTAAACTTTCATATGATTTCTGGGTTTTCTGTTTGTGTGTATGTGAGGCTGCATGATGTGTTTCAGGGAAGACAAGGGTTTTTAAGATGTTGGCTTGGTCTTAAAGCCTTAATCCTTAGTTTACATAAATTGGTATATTTTTTTTTCTTGGTTTATGGTTTTTATAACTCTTAAACACTCCCAACAGTCCAAACTTTGAAGCTCAAGAGTTAATCCCTTAATGTTGATGTGGTGGGTGAAAACACTACTTGCACAAGTCCTTTCAAAAGTTATGCAGGGTTGCCTACTAATGGAGTACAACAGGTGGTCGGAAAAGCACAGGTGTCCAGTGAACTAGCAACGGTACAGACCCTCTGAAATACCTCTTGAATTAACTTCCTCTCTAGTGAGCAGTAACTTGAGACCAGTAATTACTTTCTGACTGAGTTCCTTAAGAGTTTCACTATGGCCTTACAATATTGTTCCACTGTTGGGAATATTTGAGAACTTATAGTGCACAAACTCTACACATTAGAAAAAGGTGAGAGGGTAAAATACCCTACAGGAGGAGTGATTTCATGCAACCATAATGGCCTTCAGCTTTTTTACACCTGTGTTTTTCTACAGTGTTGTCTTAAAAGGCCTATTTACACCAATAAGGTGAAAGTCATGGTTTAAGCTAAAAGGAGAAGTGCAAAAGTATATCCTGAGCAACACTGAATTTAAAAAATCTGGTTTAAAATACAGGTTAATATATTATAAAATCACATCAGGACTAATCCATACAAATTATTTCAGCTGACTAGGATTTTCTTTTTCAGTGTATTCAGCCAACTCAATTTTTATACTGACTTCATTTTGTTTTATGGCCATTGATAATATATACATTATGACATCTGTGTGGTTGCAGTGGTCATAAAAAGGTGAAGTGAAAACTGTTTTACTTTGGAGTTTTGACTGGCACACATCTGCGTTGTCCCACATTTGGCTTCTAAGGAACCCGGTGTGTCCTTTTGAATTCCAGTATCCCTCTATATCGAAACAAATCCTATCATAAAACAAAAGTCAGCAGTATTAGTCTGTCTATTCTTGCCAGACCCCTCATTTTCCTTCTGAAGATGTAAAGGTCACAGACATGGTTTTGTTTGCACAATGCAGTTTTCAGTTAATATTATTTCATCAGAAGTAAATAGTGGATTTGTTTGGGACTATTTTCAGTTGGGAAATAACACACATTTGCTTCACTAGTGAGTACTTACTTCAGCAGGACAGTGTATGTGAGATTTGACTAAAAATAAACCAAACGATTATTTTTTAAGCAATTAATCTAACTTTTTTTTTATTAATGTCAATTTTTAAATTTAATATGACAATAAATCTACCTAAAATAAATACCAGGAACTTGTCTCATTAATATTTCAATATTTTATTCAATCGTTATCCTGAAAAATAGACACATAAAGCACGTTAGAATAATGATAATGGTCACATATTTTAAAATTTGTCTAATTTCCACCCTGTTTAATAAACTCCATGTCAGATGCCTGATCACAAAAATACTGGATAGATAACTTACCTTAAACCACATTAAAAACATTAAGAACCTGGATTCTCTTGTTGCAAAGCGTTTGTCTCTGTTTTAAAACACTTGTAAATAAAACTGAGAGTGACAGCAGGATTAAATCCCTTGTTTTGAACTTTGGTGGTAGGTTGACCCTTAGGTTTACATATGAATCACAGACTCTGTCTTTGATTTTGACAGAACCAATGTGAACACTGTGGCCTATTTTAATTGTGTTAACCGAGCAGTTTAATGATCAGAACCTCTGAAGTAGTTTGTAGTGATGCGACCTTCTGTACTCTCTGACAACTTATAACGGCTCTTAGCTGAACCTAAAGCTTCTGTTGTGCTGATGTTTGGAGAAAAACACTAAAGCTGTGAAAATTTAGCCCAGTGATGCCATGTGAAAAGAGCTGCGGAATAATTTTATGACATCTGTGGTTGTAGTGGCCATAAAAAGGTGAAGTGAGAACTGTTTAATTCCGCAATTTTTCACTGGTACATGTCTACACTGTCCCACAATGTCTACGTGTGGCTTCTAAGGAAGCTGGTGTGTCCTTTTGAATTCCAGCATTACTCCACATCGAAACAAACCCCATGAAAGAACAAAGGTCAGCAATGTATTGGTCTGCCTCTCTGTTCTTTCTTTCTTTTTTTTCCTTTTCATTTTCCTCTAGGACAGGTCACAAATAGTTTTGTTTGGGCAATGTAGTTTTCAGCAAATATTGCTTTCTCAGAAGTAAACAATGATTTGTTTGGGACTATTGTCAGTTGTGAATTAATACACACTTGCTGCACTATTAAGTGTTTACTTCAGCAGGACAGTTTATGTGGGATTTGACTAAAAATAAACTGCAGTCCTCGTGTTAATTAGAATAGAGGAGTGCCATGGCTGCCAACACTCCTGTTTATCCCAGTTTGTCATGATGAAATTCATCCTTGGACTTAATCTGCTCAGACTTTGACTGCAGTTTGTGCTTTAGTGACCCTTTACTACAGGCCTCGACCAAACACACACACTACGCAAGTCGCAAGTTAACTGTCCTCTGAGAACCATGTATCTCTGAAAACAGCCTTTTTTCAGCTTTGCGAATTAAAAAGTAGAAGAAAAGTAGTAGAAGCATAACTCAAGTGAAGCATAAAATAAGTACAGTACTTGATGTAAATGTACTTACTCTTTACCACTGATAACAACTCTGAACTAATGCAAGAGGGAAATAAATGGACTGACATTCACGGATGATTGATTAAATATTGAATTTAAACTTGTTTAACTGACTAATTACCAGGCATCAGACCCAAAGCTCAGTGTTATGTTTTAGTATTTTTTATATTTTATATATTCTAAAATTTCTTGTTCATGTTAATGTCCATATTCACATATTCTACACAAAATATTCTGTTCAATAAATATTGTTTTTGTTGTACCTCATTCTGTTCTATATAGATCTTATTCTTAGATCTTAGTCTTTTACAGATGGAGGAAACTGGGGTGGGAGGACCATAGTGGAAGCACTGGGGTGTGACTGTGTGACAAATGGTTTATGTGGCTCTCCGGTCAGTTATGAGGGCCCCTTAGCAGAATTTTGCTGAGGGCCCCATGGAGGTCAGGACCAGCTCTGGATAAAAGTTAAATCAGAATCATGTGTGTGTACTTGCTTGTATGTGTGTGTTGTTGTGCTAGCATGCTCCATTTAGCAATATTTAGCAATGTGCGACAATATATGTGTGTGTGTGTGTGTGGCTTTTTTGTTCTCTCACTAGTAACTGTGAGGCCTGAGGACCGAGTGCTGAAGCGGGTCAGGTCACCACAGACCCCCAAACAGTAAGACAATACAAGCTTTCACATCAATGGCGGACTTTTGCTGAGCGATGTTGTTGCTTTCATTTATTCGGACCAAGGTCGATTTTTACGATGACGTCTAGAGGGGAACACCATACCTGCGAAAAATCTCAAACCTTAAAGGGATAGTTCACCCAAAAATGAAAATTCTGTCATTTTCTAGACACCTTCATGCCGACTGATGGTTGGGTTTAGTTTTATGTCCACAAAACACTGCCAGAGTTTCACAGGAAAACAGTGTTGTAGAATCTCCCAAACAATGGAAGTGACAAGTGTTTTGTGGACTAACATAATAAACCAGACTCAATCAGCATGAGGGTGAGTAGATAATAACAGAATTTTCATTTTTGGGTGAACTATCCCTTTAACAATGATCTGTGGCAAGTCTAGCAAATCGAGGGTTCCCTTCTCCAGAGTCTAAACAGACATCTTTTTTTGAGATCAGTTACCTCTTTCCGTCGCTTCAGGACTTCGTTATATTCTCTTTTAAAAACAACCTGTTCATGTTTTTAATTTCTAGTATTTGAAAAATGCTTTGCATTGATAGGGTTGATTTTGGTCATGAATTCTCTTGTGCATTGTGCTGTGGGTGGGGGTATGGGTTGGGGAGAGGGTGAGCAGGATGCTGTGTATTGTGTGTATTTGTTGTGTATGTTCGTTATGTAAGCCTGTTTTGTTTGAATGCCTTTCTTTTTTGTATTTGTGTTTATAGGACCCCCTCGAAAATGAGATGCTACATCTCAAGGGGTTATCCTTCAATAAATTAAAACATGGATAATATAAACTACAACTTGACTGGTTGGTGGAGGCATATAAATCTTTTTTTTCCAATTAATTAATTAATATATTTTAGTAACTGTTAGAAATATGTATATGTAATATTATGTGAAATTAAAATTTGTGACCAAAGCCTTTTGTTTTGGGTCACAAAGCAGTTTTTCATGCATGAGCGCTTGTGTTGACAGCTTTCTCCTCCTACTTATTCACAGTGTGCAGGAATCAGGACAAGCAGGAAACCTGATCCACAAACTAGCAGAGTCCCCTCCCTGTTTCTCTCTCTTCACACACCTGCAGAGCAAAACCATTCAGCAAAACACAACCAGCAGCGTTTACAACCGAGTGAAAACTTGTGGTAAAAATGAGCTTCAGCTCAACTGAAGGTGGACTTTGTTGCTGTCTTTGACTTTGCTGTAAACTTAAAAAACCTGCCCGGATTTGTTTTTTTGGCAACATGCGGACCCAGCTCGTTGGAGTGTGTTTGGCAATCATCGGCTTTCTTGGCACCATCCTCATCTGCGCACTTCCCATGTGGAAGATGAGGGCCTTTATTGGGTCAAACATCGTCACAGCTCAGGTCTTCTGGGAAGGCTTATGGATGAACTGTGTGATCCAGAGCACGGGGCACTCGCAGTGTAAGGCCTATGACTCCATTCTGGCTTTACCACAAGAACTGCAGGCATCCAGGGCTCTTGTATGTGTCTCCATCGCTGTCAGCGTGGTGGCCATTGGGCTCACTGTGGTCGGGGCCCGCTGCACCAACTTCTTCCGTGATGACCGGTTGACCAAAGCCAACATTGGCATTGCTGGAGGTGTGGTGTTTATTGTAGCAGGACTCCTGTGCATCATCCCCGTCAGCTGGTCGGCTCACAGCATCATCACCGGTTTCTATAACCCCCTGGGTGCCGAGGGGAGGAGGGGGGAGCTTGGGGCTTCCATATATGTGGGCTGGGCATCTGGAGCTCTGCTCGTCATTGGAGGAGCGGTTTTGTGCAGCACCTACAGATGCTGAGGACGAGGAGGAGACAGGAAGAGAGTAAATGATGCCATTCATGAAACTGTATACAAAAATGTTAACTGTGATGGACTTTTTCTTAGATTTTTTTCAAGCTTAGTTAAATGCACTATGCTGACATTTTACAACAAATTAGTTCCAAATCTGTGTAAGATTTTAAAATATGTAGCATGACAACATGTAATGTAAATTGCATGACCGAGGCATGAAGTGATTTTGGTTTTTTTTAAAGTGAAGATTAAAAAAATGAAGTCTGGTTGAGCTAATGATTGTATAATGTGAAATTTCAGCATGTTGGAAAAAAAAGTTTAATGTAGATATCTGAGTTCATGTGAAGTTTTCTAAGTGTTTGTGTAGCACGAATTATGAATGCAGCGAGAATAATCATTTTTCAAGACCTTTAAAGACTATTGGTGTCACGTTGTGTATCATGATTTGAAAAGTAATTTTAATGGCCATTGTGTTGAGGAAATTTCTGTTCATTTGCAACACGACAGTTTTACTTATTTTAGGAATTTCATAGACAGCCTTCAGGAACCTGAAACAAAATCAGTTAAATAAAAAGTTATTATAACTTAAGGATGAAACTCAAGGGACCATAATACTAAAATGAAAAGTCCATGATACAATATTTGTTGTGATTTTTTTTTAAAGGTGACTTGAAAAAATGTCCTTATTTTTTAATTTAAGGTGCATTTGCTTTTCTTTTTAAAATAAAATAAAATAAAATAAAATAGAATGAAATAATAGTAGCCATGCCAAAAAATTGAATGAACTGTCTCTGGCAAATCAATGTTTGAATTTTGAAAGTGCACTTGCTAAACAAAAACAATGCTGCTGTCAGCACCAGTCCTAAATAAAACATAAATAATGAAATAATTATTGCAGTATTGCTAGATTCAGTACATTGTTACATCCCTATTATTCCTTTTTATCACACAAGAGATGGGAAAGAAGTTAAATTGTACTGGAAGCAACTAAAAATGCCTCAGTTTAATGGTAGAGTTTTTCAACTTTTTTTTCCTAAGTATTGCGTAATTGAAGTTTGTTTGTTCACTTGTTGTGCATGTTCTGCCATCGTCAAGTGAAGGAAACTATGAATGTTTTTATCCTTGTTTCTTCATCAGCCAATAAATTCACCTTTTATATTTGTATCTTTGTACAGAAGTTCTGCAATTTTTGTCTCTCACACTATTTATATTTTAAAACAACTGTATTTTTTATAATATATTTATATTATATTGTAATGTTCTATTCAGAGATATATATGTTGCCCAAAATAACTGAAGCAAATCAAAAACTGAGAGAAAAGAAAAATGCTACTTTGAGAATATATTTTGCTCTCCATCAGCCATTTCTATGTGGAAAAAAAAGCCTGAAAAACTTGAGTTTGCTATTGCTCAGAGGTGTTTGAATTCTCTCGTCATATTTACAGACCCCTCACAAATTGCACCATTGTGGACCACGGTTTTGCACTTCTGTGTTGATCTTTGTGTCATCTGACTCATTAACATAGCAGCAAAATATAAGAGATGACGAGAGGGTCTTACTCTCTGTCTCAACAGTGACAAGACCAGAGGTATCCTTATTTTCTCCTCCAAAAAACCTGGCGAGAAATTTTTTTTAGATTACAACTTTTTCTGGAGTCACAGAGGGGTATTTTTTGGTGAATTCACCTTTTTTGTGGCTTTAGTTTTAGTTTATTGCTGCATAACTGCATATTTTATTAAATGGCGAGGCAGGGCAGGCAGATTGGGGGGCTGGCACTGGTTTTAATGGGGGTTTTAGGAGTGTGTTTGGCATGTGGACTGCCTATGTGGCGAGAGGGATCTTTTGCGGGACCAAATATACTCACTGCACAAACGGTAAGTCTATTTACATCACATAACAATTTTTTTCACATATTCCATATTAAATTTGTTCATCCATTTGACAATAAATGTTCCTTACAGGCTGCATGAAATTGCATGAAAATGGGTCAGTCAGCAAAGTATGGAGGGTCAATATGATGAAGCATATGTAGAGTATATACACTCATTGTCATGTAAATTTGTCACACTGTGCTGGATTAAATTGAAATATAAGTTTCCAAACTTTGGCTTACCAAAAAAATTAAATTGTAAATTTGGATTTCTGCATCAGCAGGCTGTCCATTAACCCCAAATACATTTTTGTGGTGAGAAGCAGCTGATATGATTTATTAACCCCTTTAGCTCTGTGTTCCAATAACAGCTGAGCATGTTTGGTACCCAGCTGGAAAGTTTAGTCTCATTCCCAATCTGTCGCATACTGATGATTTGTTACCACCCTTTGGAAATTCATATAGACCTGGATGGTGCCTGGCTGAAAGCATTGGGCTTTTCTTAAGACCTCAGTGTTAATTCATCCACAGCTGTGTAAGACGCCCCGGGTTATTGACGGAGTGTAAAGAGGGACGAACAAACTCAGGACTCTGACATAGGAAACTGTGGTTTGTGTCCAAAGCAAAATGTTGTAAGGTACATTCATGTGCGTCACATGACTTTTGTCATATGATTTTCATGTAAGTCTCTACAGTGACACATGACTTATGTGTGTCACACAACTTTTGTGTTGTAAATTTTCTCAGTGACAAAAGACTTTTGTCATGCAACTTTCATTTAACCGGTCATTTTACAAGTCGCTTCAGTGACGTTATATGATTCTTGTTGTGTAACATAGTTATTGTGACCCAAACATGGTCTTATCCTAAACCTAACCAAGCATTGATTTTGTTCTTAAACCCAACTAAGTATTCTGGCCACATCAGAAACAGCTGCTAAAGGGAACCTGATGCTTCAGTATCAGACGCCGAGGCGGTGACACATCATCAATATGTGATGAGTTGGGATGAGCAGAACCTCAGGCAACTTTCTTCTTTCTCGTTTCCAGCGAGACTTGTCAAAAGAAAACCTAATTTTGAAAGTGGTATATATAGTCACATCTGAACTAATTTAAGCAATGACTGGCTAGCTAATAATTGATGTAGATTAGCTAGCTTTAGTTAGCTAGCATTTTGCTAACATTAGCTATAAGATGTAACTACAGAGCTAATGGTTGAAGTTGATTAGCTAGCTCATTGGCTAGCATTTTTGATCATTAGTTGACTTAAGATGTACATTGACAGGTGAAGACCCTCCTCCAAAAAATAAGAACGGTAGTCAACAGTGAGGGAAAATTATGTTTTTTTGATCCTCACCTACATCAAAACATAATCTGACCAGTTTTTTTTTAAAAATCTCACTGTGTCTTTGTTAGGTTTTGGATGGTCTGTGGTTACACTGTATCCTTCAGGCCACAGGTCAGACGCAGTGCAAGAGACACACATCATGCATCACTATGACCCCCGACATCCAGGCTGGACGTGCCCTCACATTGGTCTCCATCCTCACCGGCCTCCTGGGATTCATTGTCAGTGTTACCAACTGTAGGGGTACTCCACCTGAGACCCCAGAGCTTCCGAACAACGCCTCCTCAAAAAAGACGCTAAAAAAGGTGCTAAAGTTGCATTTATATCATGTGGACTGGGTGTTTTGGGCTCTGACATGAAACTGTAATAATATATATTGGAAATTATTTCCGTTTTTAAATTCTAATATATATAATAATATCATAGTATTACACACACACACACACACACACACACACACACACACACACACACACACACAAACTTCTTGGGCAGGAAACATTGGGTTAAAATAAATTCATAAATTCATGTATGTAATATAACATATGTAAGTGCATATATAAAATAATGTAATGCATTGCAACATATCACTGCACATCATCAATTGCAACTTTTTAATGGTCATCAAAAAACTGTTTATAGACAGTTTATAAACTGATTATTAATGCTCAACACAGCATTACAAATGGTTAATTGTTTACAAATCATTTGGTATACATGAACAAATACTTAGTATTATTTGTTAAGAGTAAAATAACTATTAACTAAAGTTTAAATAATTGTTAATTTACTCTTTATTAATGACAGTTTTTTTTAAAGTATAAAACTATGTACTCTGTCAAGTACTTGGTTGGCTTTGATATCTAGTAGCCTTATCGGCACAGAAAACCTAAAACAAAACAAATCACCTTAGGTCATGAAAACAATTTAAAAATCACTGATATTACTTGTTTTTCCAGGCGTCTCTGCTGGGTGGAGCTCTGTCTGCCCTATCTGGCATCCTGTCCCTGGTTTCAGCCAGCTGGTCAGCAGCAGCCACCATCACAATGTTCAATAACCCCGTGGTGCCCGTGGCCCTCAAGAGAGAGGTGGGCTACTCCGTCTACATAGGCTGGGCCTCCTCCCTGCTGCTCCTGCTCGGGAGTGCTCTGAACTGCTCCGTCTGTCAGGAGAAGGAGGGATCCCAACCTACTCGCTCCCACTACTCCTACTACTCCTACATGCCGTACAGCACCAACACTCAATTCAGCGATGTTTCATCCCAGGTGGCCACTTTGAGCTCTGATGCCATGAAGTCAAACAACTCCAGGATGTTTGATCAACGTTATTAAGAACACAGCAGTGAATCAGAGACTCCATGAACATATCGCTCAATTAAAAATGTCTGGAGCTTCTAAAAGATTATACATGACTCATAAATAGACATTCACTCATGTGGTGAACATTCTGCATTAATTTTCCCCTTTAAAGACAATTTGTGTCATGTTTAATTATAATACTAAACAGCATTTGCCTGAGTAATCAGTTTTTAAGACTTTTAAAGACCATTTGAGTCATGTTTAATCACACTCTTAAGCTACAGTATTTTTACAAGACAGTTAAACTTATTTTAGAAATTCCAGAGACAATATTCTTGAAATTTATACAGAATAAGACAAAGATATCGGCCATATAAAAAGTTATTATCACTCTTTATCACACAATAGTTGTCAGAGAAGTTGATGTACTTGAAATAACTAAAATGTGTCAGTTCACTGACCACCTTTTTTTCTCTTAATACTGAATATATATATATATTTTTCACAGGGTTGGGATTACTAATTATCAAAAAATTTAGTCAGTAACCTCATAACACAGTATTAAAGTAATGTAACTTGATTACTTTCCATCACTTTTGGATTACCTCAATACCAAATATGGTCTTATTGTTTAGCCTAATATAATGTTTTATGTTCGTTGTCAGGGATATTAATACTCTGTCCAGTTATTCCTTCGTTATGCATGTATGTCGGTTAATAGTGGTAATTATGGGCTTTTGAAAGTATTCTGGTCACACTTCTCACTCAGACTTCAAGTAAACACCACCCAGATCACCAACATCACCACCAACAATCCCAAAACATTCTTCAGAGGCAGCAGTGTCAGTAGTATCTAATGTTGGCAGCTGGTCCCACCTGTAAATCTTTCTTATGATTCGATGTGGAGTTCTTGGATGATGACAGTATTTTCACACCTGGTGGTATAACTTGCACTCTACTGTGATGTTGTTCCTCTTTTCTGATTTAAAGACAAGATCATAATTTTTTCACTAGAGGTCATGATAATGAATTGGCAAATGTGAGTTGTGAGACTTATTAATTGTTGTATTGTGTGCACACTGTACATGATAGTTTCTCTCCAGGCTTGCTTGTTCAGTTGTTGTGCATGCTCTGCCATGTCAAGTGGAGGAAACTATGAATGTTTGTACCCTTGTAGCTTCACAAGTCTATAAATACACCTTTTATATTTGTGTTTTTGTAGTGAAACTCTGCATTTTTTAATCATTCACACTACTGTTTTTAAAACAACTGCAGATTCTTTCCATCCAAGTGTTGATCAAAACACCAGAAACATATCAGAATCTGAGAAAAAAAGGGGGAGAGGGGTTTACTTTCAGGATGTCAGGGCTCTATATCAGACATTTCACTGTGTATAATAGCCTGAAAAACTTGATTTGGTTCTAGCTCAGAGGTGTTTGGATAGTCTCTGTATATTTACAGACACCTCACAAGCTGCCAACCCCCAGACCACGTTTGCACGTCTCTGTTGATCTTTGTGTCATCTGACTTTTTAACATAACAGCAAAACATGAGCGACAACAGGATCTTACTCCCTGTGTCAGCAGAGACAAGACAAGCGAAACCTGCCCAGAAATATTGAAGATCATAACGTTTTCTGGAGTCACAGTGGGTATTTTTTGGTGAATTAGCTTTGTTTCGTGGCTCTGGTTTTTGTTTACTGCTGCATAACTGCATATTTTTTTAATGGGGGGGCAGGGCAGGCAGATTGGGGGCCTGGCACTGGTTATGATAGGGGTTTTAGGGGTGTGTTTGGCTTGTGGACTGCCAATGTGGCGTGAAACATCTTTTGTGGGAGCGAATATTGTGACTGCGCAGTCGGTAAGTCCATCTACATCACATAACAATTAATGTCATATACTAAAGGTTGAATTTGCTCATCTGTTCAAAGACAAATACTCCTTATAGACAACATGAAATGGTATGATGACGAAGTAAGTCATGTAAATTTGTCACATAATGCTGGATTAAATTGAAATTGTTGTCACTTTCCTCACTTTGACTGACTGAACAATAATATAGCACACATTTTAAATTAAGTTTGGACTTCTGCATCAACATGGATCATAATTGAGCATATAGGCTGCTTCTGACCACAAGCTTTTTAAATCCCGCTAAAGGTTTCTTCTGTCCCCTCTGTATTAGGTCTGGGATGGTCTGTGGTTACACTGTATCCTTCAGGCCACAGGTCAGATGCAGTGCAAGAGACACACAACATCCATCACTATGACCCCTGACATCCAGGCTGGACGTGCCCTCACGTTGCTCTCCATCCTCGCCGGCCTCCTGGGATTCATTGTTGCCCTCCTTGGAGGAGGCGTGGCCAACTGTAGTGGCACTCCACCGGACCCTTTAGAGCCGCCGACCAACAACTCTTCCTCCAAAAAGAAGGTACTGGAGATGTATTTACACTGTGTGTACTGGGTGTTTTGGGCTGTTATAATTTACATTGTAGCAAGTAATCTATTTATAATTCTCAAATGTTATTATCGCCACAACAAGCTGTGGGCTTTTCATCCTGTTTGTTACTTAGTTAGTGTTAATTTGATCAAACAGAATTGAGCTGTTCTGCACCTTTTTGCTCTGTGCTCTAATAACAGTTGAGCAAGCTTGGCAAAATCTCAGTCAGCGCTCTCCTTTTATGTTTCTTGTGCTACAGTTATGTGCTTGACTCGTCTTTGTTGAGGGAAAAAAAAAGATTTTGGAGATGGTTACAAGATGTTGCTGGCAGAAATGTAAAAGTGGTGTATAGTCATGTCTTAAGTTAGCTAATGTTGAAAAAAAAATCACTAGCTAACTAGCTCAGTTGTTACCAAGCTACTCATGCTCGACTTTGGTTCCACCAAGAAAAGCAGATAGGCTACCGAAGATGGTTAAAAGATGTTGCTGTGGGACGTGTAAAAGTTACACATCTTAATGTTAGCAAAACATTAGCAACCTAGCTAGCAAATCATCAATCGGTAGGTAGCTAGTTACATCTGATAGCTAAGGTTTGCAAAACACTGGCTGAATAGTGAGCTTATTGACATCAATCGCTAGCTAGTTAGCTAGCATGTTGCTATTTTTAAGTTTAACATGAGTATTTTATATTTTTTTTAAAATGGCCAAAGAGTGTGCAAAACCTTATCAGTTTCAAAAAAGACACTTTAACACAGTTTTTTAAAATGTCTTTCACCATGACATCATTTTTCAACCAACAAAAAAGCCGTGAACATAATTTTAAACCACTGATATCGTTTGTTTTTCCAGGTGTCTCTGTTGGGTGGAGCTCTGTGTGTCCTAGCTGGCATCCTGTGCCTGGTGTCAGCCAGCTGGTCAGCAGCAGCAACCATCTCAGTCTACAATGACCCCTTTGTGACGGCAGCCATGAAGAGAGAGGTGGGCTCCTCCATCTACATAGGTTGGGCCTCCTCCCTGCTGCTCCTGCTCGGCGGTGCTCTGATCTGCTTCGTCTGTGGGGAGAAGGAGAGACCCCAACCTTCCTTCTACTCTTACATGCCGCACAGCACCAACACACAGTTCAGCGACGTTTCATCCCGTGTGGCCACTCTGAGGTCTGATGCCATGAGGTCAAACAACTCCAGGATGTTTGATCGTCATTCACCAAGGAGGATGATCAACTACGAAGCCCAAGAGCATGACTATGACTCCCTGAATAAAGCTCAGAGTGGGGTTGGGATGCATTATTAGCCTCAGGGGACACAACCAGGAGACTTTTGGGCAGTAATTTGTCAAACAGATCAGGGAGGACAAGTGGAAGAGTTTATTCATGGGGGATGAAGCCAGATCTTGTGTATGATGTCTGCAGCAGAGCCACATGGATGAAATGAATGTGGAGGGAAGATCAAAAGGCTCCGTCTGTATCTGTATGCATATCTAATGTAGAACATAAATGAGGCATCATGCATTGCCTGCTTGCCTGGCTCTGGTCCTGGTGCCCATTCTGGTGCTCCTCCCTGTCAGCATTCCCACTGCCACCTAAAGCTGTCTTTCCATCAGGATCAGCAGGAAGACCAAAAAATATTTTCTCCATAAATATAAATAAATCTTCTTCTTCTTCTTCTTCTTCTTCTTCTTCTTCTTCTTCTTCTTCTTCTTCTTCTTCTTCAAATAACCGTCTCTGCTTTTATGGTGGTTGGCATCAGATTTCCTGTTAACTGTGGAGGTGCGTCTTGCGCATGTTCTTGCAGAGGTCTTCATCCAGGTCCCTCATACTGTAGCTGTCTGCTAGATGCCACTAAAACCAACACGTGTCCTAAGTGGTTAACTTCATGAGTTGCACTGTTTCTTTCAGTGAGTTTCCCAATTTCTTTTATGGACATGCACACACTTTGAAGATTACTCTAATTTTCTTTGGTAAAATGTGATCTATTAATTTTCTTCCTCCAGAGATATTGTTGTGAAAAATGTTGTGATGACAAAATACAGATATAGGACTGCATGTTAAGCATGTTTCTGAATGTTTATATAATTCTATTATGACAAACTGAAAGAAAAAAATTGCCACATATGTTGTCTTCTTGTTTGCTTGTCTACATGTACGACCGAGAAAAAGACTATCCATATTCTTTTTTATTTAAGGAAACTTTCATACAGTGGCTGAATGAAAGTCAACAGCTTTCCTGTGCCACAACATTAGCATAGTGCTGTAATGTTTCAGATTTGTGTTTTGCCTATTTAGTGATTATCTGCTATCAGCAACATACTGAATACTGACCACATCACACAGGTGGTGCTGGGTGTGTGTGCCGACCTCCCTCTGCTGGGAGAAGAGCAAGAGGGAAATTTCCCTGCAGGGATGTTGTCGTGCGTGCTTTCAAATACCTACAGTACGTATCATCACAGTCTGAATGTTCCTGGTATCGATTGGCATCTCAAAGCTCATACACTTTGCCAAACAAATGAGTACTATGACTATTAACATTCACTGTGAATGACTGTATTTCATTATATTTCAGTGATACTCCAAGACTTTACTTCACATGAGGATTAAAAAAGTGACTCAGTTTTGTTTGTAAAAGCTACATGAATAATTTATCACAACTGGATGGTGTCAGGTTTGCAGAACATTTACATTTCATCTGAAGTTACTTAAAACTCACTCTACTCTCCCTCTCCATCAGCTTTCTGCTGGACTGATTCATATGTTTTGTCGTATCGTTTGCTATATTTTGTCATATATTACACTGCTTAAAATCTGTACTCAAGTACAAGTACTGTGCTAAAATATTACTCAATTACAAGTAAAAGTACTGGTGTTAGAAACATACTTCAGTAAAAGTACAAAGTGTTTGTCTCAAAAACTACTCAGAGTATTAGTTACTTTTAACTGTTGATGTCACCTCTCCAAACTAGGGTTGTAAATTTTGTGCATTCTCCTGAACCAGCAGTTGAAAATGCTAACAACTGATTAATCATTAACAATTTTTATGTCGATCTCGCGAGACTTCCGCACGTGCACGTACACGTATACGTACAGTTGGCCACATGCTACAGTTGACATTTCTGCTAAAAACATGGTGTAAATGGCGTCTTTTCCGGTAATACAGAAACACTGACAAGTGTTCCCGAGCCCATGTGGTGTCCTTTACATCATGTGGGTTTGTAATGCAGCTCTGCTGTTTTACTTCTTCTACCTGTACTTATTTCCGAATAAAGATTTACCTTATCTTATATTATGCTGTCTCAAAATAAGATAGAAACTAACACTGAAACTGAGGTAACCACAGAACACGGACATTGTTTGAGTGTTGATCACTGGGTAAGTCCCTTTTTGCATAACAAGTATCGTCCAAACGTGCTGTCGTCATTACTGATTTCAAATTGCTTTTTAAATGTACAGAACATGTATGCATGTGTAATTATGAGAACCGTAGTTTGTTTTTGTGCTGTATTTCTGTGATTTTGCTCTCACAGGGGGCTTTGTGTGCATCTCTGAAACTCTGCTCTCCTCAGTGTTGTGAAGCAATCTGGTCAGGTGAGATTTCTTCACAAACCAGTTTCACCCATGCAGGAAAACTCCTCCTCTGACATCTCATTTAACAGCAAAACCAGTAAGTGACAAAGACACTGTCGACTTCTCCTCTCAGTGGGCAATAAAAAACACTACCTGCTCTTTTGTCTCTCTCAGTGGTACATCACAGCAGCTCTCAGCGACTCACAGACTTGCCTCTTTGAAGAGATCGACAGAGCCTCAGCATGGTGTCCGGTGGAAGACAGATTCTGGGTTTGGCCCTGGCCATCATCGGCTTTCTGGGGAGCATCATCATCTGCGCTCTCCCCACTTGGAGAGTCACAGCCTTCATTGGTGCCAACATCGTCACCTCTCAGGTGATCTGGGAGGGTTTGTGGATGAACTGTGTGACCCAGAGCACAGGTCAGATGCAGTGCAAAGTCTACGACTCTCTCCTGGCCCTCCCTCGAGACCTGCAGGCAGCCAGAGCGCTCGTCGTCATCGCCATCATTGTCGGGGTCTTTGGGATCCTTCTCGGTGTGGTCGGGGGCAAGTGCACTAACTTTGTGGAGGACGAGAGGCAAAAGAGCAAAGTGGCCATCGCCGCTGGAATTGTCTTCATCGTCGCAGGCCTCTTGGTGCTCATCCCTGTCTGCTGGACCGCCAACACCATCATCCGGGATTTCTACAACCCCATCCTGACCAACGCTCAGAGGAGGGAGCTGGGGGCTTCGCTCTACATCGGCTGGGGGGCTGCAGGGCTGCTGTTCCTGGGCGGGGGCCTCCTCTGCAGCTCCTGTCCCCCTAGAGAAGAGACCAACTATGATGTGAAGTACTCCAAGGCTCAGTCTATGGACAGCAGCAGGGCCTACGTTTAGATCTTCAGAACTGGGACATTGTTGGAATGATTGTTGTTAAATGAAGAGTTTATGAAAGTTTCACCGTTTATTTGTCCCATGAAAATGAGTCAAGTTCTATAATGTGATGAAACTTTTGCAGTATGAATGTGTAGCTTTAACATAAAACATCCTGAAGAATCATATATGTTGTAAATGTGCAGGGTTTTTTTTTGATTCTCTAAATGTGAACATACAATGTTTTTCTGTTTTTACAGCATTACGGAAACTTTCACACTGTTTTTTTTGTTTTTGTTTATGTTGTTTATTAGTCCCACATACTCACTTAGCATGTCCTCTATGCGTGACATTCAGAATGTGTGTTAAAAACAGCAATATACAGCAAATAACAGCAAATTACATGTGAAATCTACCTGTGTAGTTATTATTGTTTTCTGCCTGATATTTTGGCTATTCTTTCTTGTTCAAACTATATTGATGATTATGTGATGCATATAAGCCATTTGAATAGAATTTTCTTCAGATTTTCTTTGATGTTTTTCCTTGAAGTTTTTCTTTTTGTATAATTTTTTACATTTTTTTTTGTATTATTTGTCATTACAATGTAGGTTATTTGTAAGCATGACGTGGCAGGTTTTTACTTTTTTCAAAGGGAAGAACAGTTAACAGTGATGAAACTTGCCAAAAAACTCGATGAACAGAGGATCTGGTTTTTCCAGTGTGGATGACAGCATCCTTTCAAACAGGTTGTGTGACAATGTGCATCCTTCCTGCCAAAGACACCTTGCGAAATAAAGAAAGAGACTGAGTAATAGCTGTGTGATTGTGTTTATGTTTTGAGCTTGAATATGTATCTTTTTCTCTCATAACACTGACGAGGTTTGTGTGGACGCCCATTTCTGCCAGTAAAACAAAAACATATCCTCATGTTAAGTAATGATTACAAGATAAAAAGTAATTATGATATTAAAATACGAATGAGATTAAAGTCAAAATTATGAGATAAAAAGGCATTATAAGACAAGCAACTTCCGTGGATTCTTTTAAAAAACTGACTACCATATTTTTATTATCTTGCTTCAATTAAGTTTATCTTTTCAACTAAATTATTTTAATATGTGTGAAAGGTGCAATATAAAATAAGTCTTATTATTATGAGATAAAAAGTCAGATTCAAGAGATAGAAAGTCAGAGGTATGAGATAAAACACTGAAATTAAGAGTTAAAAGACACAATCATGAAATAAAATTTCATATTATGAGAGTAAAGTCTTTACTTTAAAGTCTTTCAAGCACCCAAATAATGACAAATCAGGTTCACAGCTCACTGGGAAAAATTTTTGAAATACATTTTCAACAAGTTCTGTGTGTTTGAATTTCTAAAACTCAAAGATTTACGTTAATTTAAAGAAGAAAAGTAAATTATCTCAACAAAATTTTGTAGGTCCGTTAAGTTTATTTCAAAACTTAAAGAGTTTGAGTTTAATTCAAAACTCAGAAATATGATGAAGGCAGTTGCCTTTCAATTCTAGTTTGTTTGTTTTTCTTTTGTCTTGTTTCAGTGTATGACTTACCATGGGGATTTTTAAAAAACATTTTCCTGGAAGCAATGGGTTTCCAGATATTTGTAAATGTCTGTGCAAAATATAACAACATCTCATGTCCTTAAAACACAGCTGAATATTTCTTTTGTCATAACGCTGTGGAGGGAAAAAAGGAATAGACACAAAAAGTATCCCTCTGAACTGTACAAGGACAGCAAGATTAAAGATTATTTTGAGCCTGATTAAAATGTTAAGTGGTGTGTATTTGTGTGTGTGTGTGTGCGTGTGTTTGTGTGAGTGTGTGTGTGTGTGTGTGGGGAGAGGTTTTATGTGTTTCAAACAGGTTTTTCAGCACAGTCGCTGCCACTAGAATGAAACTGGTTTTCTCCCATGAGATTATGTTTCACATCATTCTCCTGTTGTTAAACCAACACATTCTGCATGCACGCATTACTCACATGCACATATACATCACCAGAGGACACATTTACACACATACACAGAGCTCAAACATGTATTAAATTTTCAGATTCCCTTCTGTTTTTTTCCCCAGAGTCCTTTCATTCTTTCAGCTTTATCTGATGCTTATTGTTTCCGAAATCATCTTGTCAGATGAAGATAGTGAGGGAGGGAAGAGATGATGTCACAGTTTCGCGGCTACCTCCCTTTCTCTCCCTCTCTGTGTGTGTTTTTCTGTCAACCTCCTCCCCTTTCTTTTCCCAATAGAGAAGGCGTGGTGCATCTACACCTGTCCAGAAGCACACAGGCAGCCGCTCAGGTGACAGAAGAGAACGAACACTCTCAGGTAAAGGGATAACAGACAGAGAGGGGGAAGGAGAGGACAGCAGTTAGGGATACAAAGGAGGAGGAGGGGAAGAAGCAGCCTGTAAACAAATGAACTTAGGCTGAAGGGAGACACACCTGGAGTCTAGTATAAGCTGCCGGAGGCCGCAAGGACAACTGAACTAGCCAGACAGAGCTCTTTTTTCCTGGGATAGAAACTTCACAATATTGCAACTATGGCAAGGAAAACATGATTGAAGAAATGCACAAAATGGCAACATCACATGTTGAGAAAGACTGACAAAGAAAAGTTCACAGAAAGATACAAGAGACGACAAGGTTGACCAGTGAGACCAGGAGTTAAAGCAAAAGAGCACTTTTCAAAGGACTGTGAGGATTTCTCCTGCAGTGTCAGAGATCTTCCATCCACCTCTCCA
The DNA here is from genome assembly GCA_027495735.1 of Lutjanus campechanus. NCBI lineage: Eukaryota > Metazoa > Chordata > Actinopteri > Lutjaniformes > Lutjanidae > Lutjanus > Lutjanus campechanus. Next base: position 19,626 of record JAJHUR010097827.1, read on the forward strand.
TCATGGCTTCAATGGGGATGCAGATGCTCGCCAGCGCCTTGTGCCTCCTGGGTTGGGCAGGGGTCATCATCAGCTGCATCCTGCCCATGTGGCGGGTCACGGCCTTCGTGGGCAGCACCATCGTCACCTCGCAGACCATCTGGGAGGGCATCTGGATGACCTGCGTGGTCCAGAGCACCGGGCAGATCCAGTGTAAACCTTACGAGTCTCTCCTCGCTCTCAGCACAGACCTGCAGGCTGCTAGGGCTCTTACCGTCCTCGCCATCACCACAGGCAGCGTGGGCCTCATTCTGGCCTTCGTTGGGGGGAAGTGCACTCGCTTTTTGGATGAAGAAGGAGGCGGGGTAAAGGGGAAAGTGGCTGTGGCAGCAGGAGCAGTGTTGATTGCCACAGGGCTGCTGTGTTTGATCCCCACATCGTGGGCGGCTGGTGCTGTCGTGAGGAAGTTCTACAGCGCCTCCATTGATGCTCAGCGGAGGGAGATTGGAGCCTGTCTCTACATCGGCTGGGGAGCGTCCATCCTGCTTATTCTGGGAGGGGGTTTATTCATCAGCTCAACATGCCCCCTCAAAGCCCACGAAGCAGACAAGAGCCCCTCTGTGCGCTATCTGGTGGTCCGCTCCTCCAACGGGTCCATTCAGACAGGTTCTCATCGCAGCAGAGTGCCATCAGCAAAGTTTCAGCCCGTCGGAGCAGCGTTTCCCAGGTCTCAAAGCTACGAGGGGGCTTCAACAAAGTCCCAGCTGTACACAAAGCCTCCTTGGGAGGACGGGCCTGAGCGGGGCTCCAGGCAGGAGTCAGAGAACTCATGGGCGCCATCAACAAAGTCTCAGATGAAAAGACCAGAGTCGACAAAATCTGAACACAGTGAGGCACCGTCGACAAAGTCTCAGCTGAAACGAGCAGAAATGGAGGAAACTTTACCAGTTGAGAGTGAAAATGAGGATGCATCCTCAAATCCAGCAAGAACATACCTGTAATATGGACACATGTTATTTTGCGTAGAAATTGTAGTTTACTCATTTTGAGACTGTTTACTGATGAAAAGTAGTTCATGAGGTTGACATTGTATTTACTTATAGTTGTGTTTATACTCCTCAACAGCAACTGTTGTTTTGATTAAAGGACAGACACAGACTACATTCACCAGTGTGCAGGAGAATAGCAGCTTTAATATGTTACATGCACTAAAACATAAAATCAAACACACAATATCCAGCTGCAAGTGAAGTAAGATATTATTGTCTTCTTTTAAAAATTAACTCATTTAAAGCTACTACAGGGATTTTTAGGTTATGAAACAGTCTCCATTTATTACTGATGCCTGTATGACCTACATAAACAAACAGGACCAGCTGCAAGAAGATCAGCTATGTCTGTATAATTATTCTTAATATCTGCCACCAGGTCAGATTCTCTATGAGATCAGATGAAACAAGCCTGTGTTTACATTTCTTTCAGGCAAAGTTACAGTGAGTTGTATGTTAGCCAGTTAAAATGAAGCAGGAGGAGATGTCTGTTTAGATAATTTTATTTTTGTGGTAATTATGGTGAAAACACTGCCCTCTTGTCCAAAGGAGCCTCCAAAATCAACAAAATAAGAAAGATCCTTGTAGTAGCTGTAAATAAACATTGTTAATTGATGATTGTTATTAATTTTGACATGTTAATGTTAACTGGTATCAGTTTCTGTCTCGCTGTTTATATGCACTGAATGGGGATTAATCCGTCCAAGAATTTTACCTCAGCTTGTTTGTTTCTAATGGACACACAGCAACCTGAAACAATGAAGGAGCCTGAGGCAGTCACATATTTTAGCTGGTTTTCCATCATCACTTTAAATTAATGGCACTGCAGTTTTTACAGACATGAAAAAAATTTGTTGCAAATATGAAGTTACAAGTCTGCAAAACTATCAATAAGGGTTTCTCTAAGTGTCACAACTGTGAAATGTCATTTTATGCCTATTTTATTTGGACAGATAATATTGAATATATTTGTATGTTTACCTTCCAATAAATGAATGTTTTTGATCAAAAAAGTCAAAGCCTTTTTTCACTCTAAATGTATGCTGAAATTAGCTGAAAAGAGCCATCCCTTTAAAGTCTGCAGCATCCCCCTGGACTTTCAGTCCTCTGCCTGGCTATTAAAATCCACAGGACAAACTGGTTTGACAGAGAGTGTGGGGAGGGAGGTACAATGTGTTTGGAGAGGATTCAAACTTAGTTTCAGTGAGTCCTGTTTACGTGTCCTTTTGGTTTTGCTTATTCAAATGTGCAGTAGCATCAATATCTAGTCATAATCAAATGCTGCCACAGTTCAAAATGCAAAATACACACGTTACTCTTCAACGAAGACTTTGTGTTATGGTTAGATACATAACTCAAACCTGTAAACTTGTATTTACTAAATACTATAAGCACATGAGTATATAAGTAAGGAGGAAACTATAAGATTTATTCGGTAAAACAAAAATAAACCAACAATGAAGTAAGCCAAAAAATATAAACATGTTTGTTTCATTTCACTTCAATTATTACTCAACTGAGACTTTTCAGTAAATAGCTGATAATATCACTGAATGGATGCTGCCTCATCCACAGAGGTCTGTAAAGAAACTATTCACAACATCACAAGGTGCATTTTAAGTTCTGCTCTAATATAATTTTGCCCTTTTGTTTCTACTCAGGTAGCATTAAGGGTGTTGAAATCATCTCTTTCCACAGCCATATTTATTGTGTATTGACTGAAATATTCAAATGCAAGACTCCATATTCTTATGGCTGCACTATTGCATGAAATGGAAATATTCTTGATGTCTTGTGAATCATCTTATACGCATTCTCCCTAAAATCTACCTGGCATGAATGGTATTGTTTGTTCATAGTAACACTGTGTTACATTTGTTTGGATGAGGGGTGCTATATAAAATAAGTCTGGTCAACTGATTGATTGATTGATTGATTGATTGATTGATTGATTGATTGATTGATTGATTGATTGATTGATTGATCTAGAAAAGTTGTGTGTGTTTGGACAAGGCTGACTGTGCAGCATGACAGACCCACTAGTAAGCCAGTCACTCATCATCTTGTTTGAAACACTGCCATCTTGTGGTCAGAGATGCACACAAGCACATCAGATCCTGTCGGGTCCCAGCCAACATCCAGAAGCAGGCTCTGCCTCTGGACCTCATGTTTTAATCAGCAGCACAGAGAACAAACACTTGATACCAATTAGATAACAGCCACATTGTTAAACCTTGTCTGAAAAAAGACTAACAAGGAATACTTTAAATAAACAAAATTTTGCTGTAGTCTATTAAATGTCAGATCGCTGCCAGGAAAATGGTTTTTAATAATCAAGCATAATCTTGATTTTATGTTTTCAACTGAGATCATCCCTCATAAGATTCTGACAAACAGAAATTTTATTTCCTGCATTCTGGTGAATTTTTAATGCACCAATTTCAAAGTCTTCTGCTACCCTGAACATGGATGCAATGGAGATGAAAGTCAATAAGAGTTATGCACAGTAGCATCAGTTATATTAAGGATTCAAACATCAGATCACAGACATTTGGCAAAATATTTGGTCTGTCAAAATAACTCCACTCTGGGCCTCTGCCCTTGAACTTGGACAGTCAGATAGTCCACCACAGGCAACAGAAAAAACTTTATGACAACCTGCAATGACTGAAGAAAATACAAGCTCCTCAGAATATATACATGTATAGACCAACAGCTTGTCTGCAGCTAATCTCAAATCTTATCTTATCTTATCTTCACTCAGTGACAAACAGAACAAACAAACAGAATCCAAAAACTTTAATGTTGTTTTCATGTGACGACACAAGAGGGAAGTCAGATTCAGACTCACATTATTTGAAACATGCAGTAAATGTACAGAGATTTGTCTTGGAGGCAGCGGTGCTGACATAGATCAGAATTTTCTAAAGAATCACAGTGTGGCCAATAACAACAGGGTTTGTGACAAATCAATCACACAGCAGCCTGAACTACAACATCCTTACACTGGGAAGAGGAGGGCGCCACTAAAGGTGCTGTGATTATTTCCACTGTCATAGACAGAGAAGCCTGATGGGAGATCCAGGTGAATTTCATCTCCTGCTGTCAGCTCCAAGATAACAGAGTTAGTGAAATACTCATGATCTGCATTTTGCTTATTCTCAGCAGTATGCATAATCCTTTGGTTGTTCTTAAACACATACACACCCCTAAAACCTGCTATGTTACTACACACAGTGAACTGGAGATAGTAGACCCCATTGGCTGGTGCTGTGAAGAAACCTACAGAGAGAGAGAGAGCACAGAAAATGAAAAACAATTTATGTGAATTTACACAACAACATATGATCATGTGACCATGATCATGATCATGTGATTTTACCTGTAGTTGGATTGTAAGCATCGCCAATGTTGGTGAAGACTTTGCTGTATTTTAGTGTGATGTCTGTGTTGTATGGTCCAACACTTCCTTCATCAGTCAGAGCTGTGTAAAAAGCCACCTTTGGTTTCTCTGTTCACACAAAAAAGTACACTTATGTTAAATTTAACATTGACCAAATAAGTAATGTACGTGTGTGTGACAGGAGATATATTCCAAAACTGTCTGAAAATACAAAAAGGGAATTAAATGTACAATTACTAGACATGCATACCTTGGATATTATACAGTTTACATACAAAAAAGGACACTTTATTTTAAGATGTTTACTACTTTGACTTTGAACCAATTCCAGCTCAATCATCACCTGCATTTTCTCTCTCCAGCTGGTCAATCCTGGACTTACTGACGAGAAGTTCATTCTCACTGCTGCTCAGTCTGGTCTGCAGGTCTGGAGTTAATGCAGTGACAGAGAATTACAGAGAAGAACATCAAAATATCAAACATGCCATGCACAAGAAATTAAGCACAGCATTGTAATGCTATAAGGAGAAATTAGCCTTCAAGGCTTTCTGACAGAAAGATTTCTGTGAGAAAGAGATTTTTCGGAAGAAAGCTCTATAGGCTAGCTTCTCCTGTGCTGTTGTGACCCTCATCAATACTCAGAAATACACTAAAACTACTGTAAGATAGATATTTAACTCCAACAGGTCAGTGCCATCTAAAACATCCAATATGAACCATCATGTTTGTCAGTGAAATACCTGCATTCTCTTTTTGTAGGTCACTTGTTTTCTTCTCAGCTGTAGTCAGTCTTGTTTCTTGGTCTGAAAAACAGGAGTTTGATTTTTCTTGTGAATGGTTGATTTAATTTCTAAAACAGTTTAAATAACACAATGAGCTCTGCTGTATGTTTCATGGATTTGTACAATCCAAACTGTATTGATTAAT
>JAJHUR010097828.1:0-16688 GCA_027495735.1 Lutjanus campechanus
GTCTCTAGATGGTTTGTTCTCTTATCTTTTTTTATACAAATGATATATTTAGAGGCAATTTTGTGTTTATTTTGTTTTTGCAGGAGGGACACAATCTAACATTTATATGATGCTGTTTACTCGTCTGTTTCATCTTCATCTCGCCACGGAGCTCTGCAGAGAGCTTCCTACGCTCTGAGAAATACGGGTTCCAAAAAGGTTCTTCCTGAAGGACTGAGGTTACACCCAGAACCATTTGCTTCTGAAGAACCCTTTTTTTGAAGACAGGGTTCTTTGTAGGACTGAAGGTTTCATTAAGCACTTCGAGGAGTTCTTCAAGGATTGTTGAAATTCTTGAAGAGCTCTTTCGTCCAGAGCTCATCAGGGGTTCTTTATACCGTCATATAAAAGGGTTCTCTGTAGAACCCCCTGGGTGGATTCTAGATAAAACCCTTGGAAGAGGAAAAAAGTTCTTGGTAGAACCCCCTTGGTGGTTTCTAGATTAAACCTTTGGAATATAACAAGGTTCTTCGTGGAACCCCTGGGTTGGGTGTAGATAAAACCTTTGAAATAAAAAAGGTTCCTGGTAGAACCCCCCAGATAGTTTCTAAATTAAACCTTTGGAATATAAAGGGGTTCCTGGTAGAACCTCCTGCACGGGTGCTAGATAAAACCTTTGGAATATAAAAGGGTTCTCGGTGGAACTCCCTGGGTGGATTCTGGATAAAACCTTTGGAACAGGCCTATAAATAGGTTCTTGGTGGAACCCCCTGGATTGGTTGTAGATAAAACCTTTAAAATAAAAACGGTGGATAAAACCTATGGTTTCTTGTTAGCACCCAGAGGATTCTATTAGACAGGTTCTCTGTTGGACCTCTCATCGAGGGTTTGTGGGGAACCTTTCACAAATGGTTCTACTTGTAACCCTTTATGTTGAGCTCTAGGTAGAACTCTCTGAAAGGGTTTCAAGTGGAACCTCTCGAATAAGTTCAACCAGGAAACGAAGAGGATTCAGAACACTTTACGGTTCTTGTTAGCGCCTGTATTTCTGAGCGTGTACACAGAAAAAGGTCTCTAATAACGTCTGTCCCGCTGAGACGAGTCGATAAAGCCTCACAGGTGCTGACACGCGTGTGTTGTTCCGTGTCGTTTGCGTGCTGTAACCGTCATGCATTAAGGCCTGTTGTGTCTGAGGAGGACTGAGGGATCAGACACGCGGTCCTGTGGAGGGAATGTGGACCGTATTTAACAACACGGGGTTATAGAGACGATGATAAGAATTATGACCTGTTTGGATTCCACCGGTGATGTCTCTGTCCCCCTCCCTCCCCGTCTCCTCCCGCCTCCGCCGCACGTGAGGATGAAGATTTATGGACGAAGGAGTGAGGAGAAAGGAAAGGATTCGGTAATGGGGTTGGAGGAGGAATAAAGAGGTGCGAAATTGAAGATTAGATTTTATGGCAGTGCTGTAAACTTTCCTGATGATTTGAATGAATTGTTGTTATGTGAATAAAGCTAGAAAACAATTGCTAAATGCAACTCTAATTTAGGGATGAGGAATCTGTGGCGTTCGGTAAACAAAGGCGGCTTTAAATACCGTATTAAGCTGTCATCCACTTCAGCTTTCCATTCATTTCCTTTTGTCTTCCAGCTCGCATCAACACAGCTCGCGCTCCAAATAGGCCAAGGCCTCTCTCAAATCACAGAGGAAGCGTGTAGAATGAGGGATAAATTCTGGGTGTGTATCCGCCGCGCAGCACACTGTTTGGGTTGTGTTTGGAGCGTCTTTGTTAACGATATATCAGGGCTCAGTTAACTTTTCACACTCTCTTTGTAGGCGCTCACGGCGCGGTCTTCGCTCGACTCTGCATCTGTCCGTAATCCATCAAGCGGCGTGTGCATACCTGCGGGAACTCGATGATGGCCTCGGTATGAGGTAACGCTACACTGGACCAGTTGTGAGTCGTGCGGTCTGGGGGGTTGACGGGTGGTGGGGAGGGTGGAGGGTGACAAGATGTTACCCTCTTTCTAGTCTGCAGCCAATAGGGTGCCAGGGAATTTAGCATTCCACTAAACAACTGCTGCTCTCCGAAAACAAGAAGATAGACTTTTAGATGCCCAGTGAGCAGCTATACTATAACTATAGATAGACTCAAACTGCACTGTAAAATAAAATATTGTTATAAATATTGTTATTGTTATATAAATTATTGTTTTAGTTTAGTTAGTGTCCGGGCTGCCTGAATTTAAAAAGCCAAGTTGAGGTAAAATTGTATTGATTCAAAATAAATGAACTTTTCTAGTCAGACAAACTTGATATTAATTCAGTTGTGATGTACTGCCTTAAAATTTTAAGTTGGACTGAATTTGAGAAGACCAGTTGAGGTAAACTCGTAATGGTTCAAAACAGATAAACTTCTCTAGTCAAATACACTTGATATTAAAGGGACAGTTCACCCAAAAATGAAAATTCAGTCATTATCTACTCAGTAAAAACAGCACCGCAGAATCTCCCGAACAATTTGAGTTGAAAAATTCGCCTCTCTGACAACAATATTATAGCCGTGGTGTCGTCCTTTAAAATTTCTATTCTGGCCTGTAACTTGTGTTCTTGTTTGCGCGTTTCATGTAAATTACAGTTCATTAAGGGTTCAAATTAAAGCAGAATGTTTGCTGAATCATTCATAATCTTTTAGAAGGAGTAGATGTTTAAAACGGTTAAATTGAGCAAAATGTGAATGGAGTTTGGCAGGAAGTGACTGAACTCCACTTGGGTCCAGCGTGTGTATTTTCGGAGCAGTGGGCTTTTGATTTCAGGATTGGGCTTGAATTTACATTGACAGACAATTGACAGCTGATCAATTTATAGTGGAAGACTCCTGCAGCCTGCCTGAGCTTCCTCAAGTCTGGAGAGGAGGTTGTTGGCGGGGAAACAACCCACTTCAACAGCTCGACATTGATCTAAAGTCTGACTATTAGTTTGATCCAAACCACAGTCCAAGTTCTCCGCCCCCCGCTCTGCCCCGTCCTTTGGGGCGTGGGCGGGGGGGGTTTGTTTGGGTAGAGACGCTGGCCTCTGGCAGTATTACTGGTAATTAAAAATTGTGTTGTTATTTCTGCACACGCTCAGCAATGGAGCAGCGCCAGTAAACCGCCACCCTGGCACCCTGCAACTATCAGCATCAACACTGGTGCACAAGGTCTAATTATCCTGTAACAAAGAGCCCAGTGGCTCAACAGACAAAACAAGTCAACAATCCAGAGCTGCTGCGAGAAGCAATGATCCTGCTGGGCTTTTTTTTTTTTAAAGTGGGTCAACGAGGGGCTAACAGAACGGACACACCCCTGCATTCCCTGAAGTGTCTTTCCCTTCGTGGCTCCACAAGGCCACAGCCGCCGCTCCTGCACTTGAGAACTATTCCTGTGGCTGTTTATTGGGATGCGTGCTTCATTCTAGATCCCCGCGGCTTCTTGAGTCCCTGGAGAAGCCTTAACCGTGGCGAGCAGGACGCCACAGGGGGGAGTCACATGAGCCGCAACCAGCTGAGCGACAGGGGCAGAGGGGCTCCAAAGCTGAGAAAGTGTGATGAAGTTCAAGACAGGGGCAACAATTTGGGATGGGTGGAAACACAAGAACAAGAGGAGCCTGAAGAGAAAGTAGTAATGTGGTGTGGGGAACCTGATACGTGTGATGTCAGGACACTGGATTGGCGACACATTGGTGAGATATAATGAAATGAAGGGATGGAATTACTGCACGAAGGAGAATAAAAAGGGAAAGGATATAAACTCCTGTGGAGGGGGAAGATTTCACTTCTGTCAGACGCTGTCATGAATATATCACACGTCAACACTGACGTATATGGAAGCTCATTTCCACCAATGAGAGGGAAGAAAAGATCCTGTGAGTCATTATAGTGAGGAACCTTTTTAAAATAATCACTTAGAACTCGATATTTTGAGAAGGTTTCTTGTTGTTTTGGCAAATTTATGTTTGATAAGTCTGAGGAAAAGCATCACGATAAATAAAAAACTGCATACGGGAGCTCTTTTGGTTTCTTCCTTTTCATGTTTTGACAAAGTTTCTAATTATTTTGATGTATGAACATTTTGAGACACTAATACATTTTGAGAAGATTCATCATTGTTTTGAGGTTTTAAATTATTTTGAGAAACGTTTCATGATTTCGAGATACGAACTCATTATTTTGATTTACAGGATCCCTTTTTTTCATCTCATTCGCTGAAATCTGCTTCCGTTGACACGTGTCTCCAAATGTGAACTAAAAAAAGGCACCTTTTGTTTTTGGCCAAATGCACGTTTGATTTCATCCATCGGGGTTTGAAATAAAGAGAAGAGATCAGTGAATTTTTATCAGCCCACAACAGAGAACGTGATACCTCGACTGAAATCCACAAAAAAAAAAAAAGAGGAGTTCTGACTTTTCCACACAATAACAGCGATATGCTGAACTTCCTGCAGATTGGCGGGAGGAGATGGATGCCAGCGGAGGAGACGGCGTAACAGAATGAGGGAGGCAGTCAGGTCAGATAGATTAGGTGTCTGAGGTGCAGAGATACGACGCAAGGTAGTTACACCTGACTTGGCAGAGGTTCCTCTAACAAATCATCCCGCTCATCTCATCCCGCTTTTATCTGTTACCTCCTCCTCTCCTCCCTCCTCCCTGCTCCTCATGTATGCATTCGTTTCTCGGGTTTCAAGCAAACAGCTGATTGATGGTGCTTTGAGGTCACTGTTGACAAAGAGAATGGGGGGGGCATATTTCACACCCCATGACTGATGCAAACACTACAACATACGCCGCGGCCCGTACAGTTTAATGTCACATATTTGCGTGTTGTATCACTGTCTGTTAATGTCTCCGTGTGGAGGTTATTAAATGTTAGTCCATATATATGGTTAGGTTACGCTGACGGAGCCTCACAAGCGATGACAGGACTTTTACTCTTTTACAGCGCCTGTTTTTGTTTTTTTTTTAGGAAATCTTAGAGCTCCAGTTTCAATGCATTTGAAAAAAGAAGCTTTAGTTTCACAAAAAATTAAAAAACTTCAGCACTGTGGCTCTTAGCACAACAGATTTAGCAACAGTTGGGGTCACTGGGTTCATTTTGCATCATTGAGTTTACACATTTTCAGACCAAATAAGTACTTTGTCTCTGTATAAAACATATCACAGAAAATAATTAGATGTAATAATTAATTCCTTGAACCTTACATGACCACACATGACTGTAAGCATGCCGACTTTTTGCCCCTTTCTGCTTTCTTCTGCTTAATGATCCCCAAACCTCGTACAACATGTTTGTCCCTAAAAGAGCCTAAAAAATCCACTGTTCTTAATATCAGTGGCTCCTTTTCCAAGTTTCTTGACCGGCAATCAATCAATTAAAGCAAATGCCAAGAGAACACTAAAAATAAACACATTATAGTTGCTCTTAAAGGGACAGTTAACCCCAAAGTAAAAAAAAATACATATATTTTTGCCTGTATTGTTATTTATCTATCTAGATTTTATTTGTGTGAGTCTTGGAGATATCAGCCATAGAGATGTCTGCCTTCACTCCAACATAATGGGACCAAATGGGACTGTGCTCGTTGTACTCTTTCCAGAAATCATGACCTGGTTACTCAAGATAATCCACAGATTTTATTGTGAGCAGCTTTTTGTAGGAACTACTTTTTTTCCTACGAGAAAGAAAGTAGGAAAAACTTTTGACATGAAACTTTCGAGCAGAAATAAAGCAGTTTCAGTAGGTTCTACTGCAAAAAGAAGCACCACAAGGTAATTTAGTCCTCCTCCAAAACTCTCCAACTACATCCAGACAGATAAATATCACTACAGGTAAGAGAAAAACTATATACTTTTGATTTTTGGTGGTGAACTCTCCCTTTAAAATCTTATAAACCTTTGGTACTGAAACACTTCAGTCAAATATTTAGCTGAAATTGACATTCGCATGCTCATAACCTTGTTATCCATCTCATATCTGTCCATACAGTCCTCCTGTAGCTCAATAACACTGTCAGCAACATCAGGGACACTGAGGGTGAATTTATGAAGACATGAGCTTGGAACTAACTCATGAAAACTAAAACTCATACCACAGATTACACAGTAACTCAGGTTTTACAGCTTTGATCCACATGCCAGCTCATGACATTCATCTTAAGAGATATATTGACCATATTAAAGGTAAAAATAAGCATCTTTATATTATGTTAGTGTTGCTTTATTACCAGCGGACCAAATAAATCATCCTATAAATGCTTAATTGGCATCATGATGCAGTTTTAACCTCGTTCATCCAGAATTCAAACATTTTATCAGGAATGGTTTAAAATTGTGGGTCAGATTTTTCTGGTTTCTGATTGTTTAAGATCATCAGTGAGTTTTTTTTTTTTCTGTAAAAATCCTACAGGTGTGACCGTCTTACCTGGCTTCTTGGGCTCAGGCATGTCTGTGTCTGTTTATAGTGATTCCTCTGAAAGCGTCTTCCTCTCTCCTTGTCTGTGGATCTGCCTGCGCTTCCTCCTCCATCCCTTTTTATCACCTCCACAGCCCCCCCACCCCCTCTAAAACACACACACACACACACAATCACACACACACCAGCACTGCCAGTCACTTCATCCTGCCCCCAACAAGTGGAACAAGGAAGGAAGAGAGTGACAGAATGGCTGTCACTTGAAACCTTGGCAAGAGCCGCGGAGCTTTGAGGAGAAGAAGGAAGACACCATGAGGGGTAAAAGCGGTTCAGAGCCATAAAGAAAAGTCCAGCCCTTGGGAAAACCTGCCAGCTGATTAACTCATTAGGGCCTGGAGCCAGAACATTAACAAAGTGACTGATGCTAATCAGCACGGACACTTTGATCGAGGGATGCAGCAGCGGCTGAAACGGCTCAGATATCTCTCGTGTTTAAAAAGAAAACCCTGACATCTGTCTAGTGGACCGCAAGGAAATGATTAGAGTGGATGTTGGGGTCAGAGAAGGAGAAGTGTTAGGTGTATTTTTTTCTGTTTAAGACATAACAAGCTGCACTTTGTATCAAATTAGACAAAAACTAGGAATAATATGTTCTTTATTAGACAGTATTAGACTTAATTAAAGGGTAATTAAGGACACATTACAAGAACTGTTCTGTAAAGTAAAGTGTTTCCCTGCTGTTAGACCTTTATTAGACTTTATTAGAAAATAATTATGGATACTGTTAATATTAACCTTTAGTGCTGTTTATCCATCTAGGTTGTTTTGCATTTGAAAAACCCAACCCCAGTGTCTCTTTCCACAAATCATGACATGGTTAATCAAGATAATTTACCAACCTTGTTGTTAGCAGTTTCATTTAGGAACTACTTTATTTCTACCAAGCTACACCCACTGATCATCCTGATCCACTGATCACCACACAGGAGGAAGTGTGCATCTTCTCAAGTGAAAACATGACATTGACGGTGGTGATAACTGTTCATTTAGTAGCTCTTTGCTCAAAAGTAGAGAGCAGCGTGATAATCGCTAATTCAAATCCAATCTCAAGTCTCGTCACCAACCTTCGCCATCTCACAATGACGCACAAGACATTCTTTATGGGCTGTAGAAAGTCTTCGTAACAGGTGGTTCATGTTGTGAAATGTGGCAGTTTAGTTAGGTTTAGTCTGGTCTGACTCACCAGATGCACACTGTGGGTAGAAGGTCTTGTCATCGGTCGCTTGCTTCAAGCAGCATTGCAGCATCCGCTATCTCCGTTCCCTGGGAAACAACAACAACCTACTGCAACTTACATGAAAACGGCAAATTAGCTCCTGGGCCACTGATGGTTCGAACACGAACAAGCTAACGGCTGTTTCTTTTGCAGTGATGTAGTCATTTTAATGCCAGAGCTCTCCTCCCAACACACAAATGTTCCACCACAACAAGTTCTCCTTCAACACTATTTTGCAGCAGCACTGTCGCTGCATCCCGGGCTTACCGCTGCCAACGAGGTCTCTGATTGGTTTAAAGAAATGCAAACAAGGCAGGGAATTTCTTCAGTGTCAGCTTTCTCGAGCTTTGGAGAGAAGTCTGGCAGAGCGACACTGGGTTTAGGCACAAAAATACTTGGTTAGGTTTAAGATAAGACCATGTTTGGAGTCACGTCACGTCACGTCACGAGGAAATCAACAGTCTTGCAGAGTGTTTTGGAGAAAAGTTTTGAAGAAATGAGGCAAGGATGCACTCACTTCCATCACTGGAGCTGAGGTGGAGCAGGTGAACAGTTTTTGGTTCCTCATCACAAAGAACCTGTCATGGACATCATACATCACCCTGGTACAAAAGACTCAGACACGGTTGCATTTCCTAAGGAAACACAGGGTAAAATCCCTGTACCATGTTCTTGTTAACTTCTACAGAGGAACAACTACTGAAAGCATCCTGACTGGAAACATCACAAACTGGCATCATGGGATGTGCGCGACCCAGGACAGAAAAACTCTATGATGGGTCATTAAAACGGCCCAGAACGGCAATTGGTGCCCATCTGTCGAGCATCAGTGATATCGGGGAGGTGAGGTACCTGCACTATGTACACAAGATGCTAAAAGACAAAACCCAGCTTCTTCTCTCAGGCTGTGAGACTGTTTGCATCATCTTCAGGACTGCTCCATATCAATCAGTTTGTTCTATATCTTTATTTACAATCAGTCACTTTATATACAATCAATTCCAATCAATCAGACTTTTTTTATTTCCACATCTCTTGGGTGAAAGGCCCGTGTTTTTTGTTCCATCCGTCCACCCCCACCACTTCTCCTTTGTCGAAATCCTGTTGCGTCTCATACAGCCGCTAACGGGTACCGTGTGCATCTATATGAGCTGCCAAAGAGCAGTGACAAAGATGTCTGACGAGTTGTGAAAGTGTGTGATTTGGTCCATGTAAAATATATCAATAGGCCTTTAGATTTTGCTTTTTTTAAAAGGTTAAACATGAGGTTCAGCTTCTCTCCTGATGCCAATCATTTCCGTACAGTCCTTCGCTGAAGAGGATGAGAGAGAGAAAAAAAAAATCCCCTCAGAAATGAAAATGAGAGCAAAGCAGCAGCAGCAGCCTCACGTTCCTACGGAGGCTCTGACAATCCCATTTGTTCTCCGGTAGCCCAGCCTGTCAACAGGGTGTATTTTATGGGACTGGAAGACCTCGGCCGGGATGTGAGGAACAAGGTCAAAGACAGCAGAAGGAGGTCGCTGACCTTATGAGTTCCTGGAGAGGTTTGAACTCCTCGACCCATCACATACATGACTATATACACACACATGCATGCTTATGCTGGGAATTTGCTATATAAATATATGGTATATTAATTACACAGCAAAGACAAGATACACATGTGAGCGATAGACGCACGACTGCGGCTTTTGTCGTCCTTCATTTGACTCCAAATGAATGGCAATGCAGACCTGAAATGTGTATTATAAATATCAATATTAAATTATGCATTCAGCAGCTTTTCTCTTTCCATTCATTCGTCTGTATACAGTCGACCCTTGTTTTGAATTCTGCGCTCGTTTTCTCGCCGCCCGAATTGCCCGGGCTGCCATAACCTTGGCTATAACAATAAACATTCTTTGAGACTTTAATTTGGGGAGAGAACTTAAGTCAGAAAGAGAGGCAGAGATTGAAGAACAGCTATTTAAGGCAAGTGCAACTTGAGATTCAGATGTTCAAGGAGAACAAAATACCCTCGAGGAAGATTATGGAGGGCTGTTTGAATAGGACATAAAAGGTCCTTCAGTCTACTGTATATGCCAACTTTACATTACTTGACTTTAAAGCTGAATTATCTCTAATCAATGTTTCCGATGCATTCACAGCTCATCAGTGGCGATTTATGCTGCGACTAAACGCTCTGAATGGGTTGAAATTTTTCATGTATTGTGGATCTAAAGTGGATATAAGAGACTAACTATAGGCGTCCTACACGATCCACTGATCCTCCGTCGAGGATGACACCAGAGTTATTTAACGCTTGCATTAGTTAAGCCTCACTGATGTGCACGTTAAGCCAACTGAAGCACTTCAGAGCGTCTTTCCCGTGACTGATACACACCAGTTTAGAGATTAAAGCTGCCTGTCAGTAGGCAGTATTTTCTGTCAAAATTCTTGATATTTAAAAAAAAAAAATTACATACTTGATACATGAGATTCTGATGATCAATACTTGGCAAAATCTGTTGTACGCAATCAAAGACGTGTCTTCTGACCTCTGGTGGATTGTCAGTGCACTGCAGGCAGCTGCTGCAAAATCCAACATGGCTGCCTTTACGTATCGATTCAGAGAAATCTTTGCTAATTCTCGAGAATCCAGCTGCCTCGCAAAGTAAACGACCAAGCCACAGGTAAGAAAGAAATACTGTTAATGATTTGTGTAAAATAATGATACAGACTGATGACTACAAAACATACTTGCCAACCTTGAGTTCTCAAAAATAGGGAGGATTTCGATGCCAAAAATTTGAGTGGCCCGCCTCCACAACACTGCATTTCCCTGCTACCTCATGTAGACCGCTACGTCCTTAAATACGGGAGTCCTTCACCTGGTTCAGAGAGTCTGGCTCTGAAAGACCGTCAAAATGCAGAAGACACTTTTTGTTTTAAAAACTAAAATCTGATTGCTAAAACAAGGTTATGATGTGAAAAAAAATCTGTTAAAATCACACATTGCTGGCTCAGTTTTAATAAAACTTGGAGAGACGAGCCGTTGAAAAATATCTAAAACAATTTCCCTTCATTTCCTGCCAATTCTGATCAGTTGTCAACACTACAGCGTGTAAAATGTATTAACAGAGGCGTCTGCCTGCGTCGTATGGGCTCAGGAGAAAATGAGTTTTCAGTGATCAACTCCAAACTGTGGCGGCATCACGCGCCGTCTCACTTAAACCTCAGTTTCAAAACAACTTTCTTTGTCATTTTTCATAATGCTCCAATTTTTTTTTTTTTTTTTTTTACAGCACACGGGCGGACAGGACGTGACAGCGTCTTCCTTCAAAATGAAAGTCCTGTCGCCGTTTCACATAAATAAACATGCTTTCATATTTGACTAAGAATAGTAAGGTGACACCGTTGTTTAGGGCGATGACAGAGAGTAATGGGCTGTCCCAGTAAGGGGGGACAAGATACTGTATAGGCCTGCATAGCTTCAAAGACAGACCCGCGGGGAGGAGGGGGGGGGTCACATGCCTCAGTAACCATATGCTGCATACGGAGCAGAACCCCCCACCTTCAAACTGAGCAGAGACACACTGCCTCCATACAGACACTGATATGATAACAACATGTCAAAACAGCAAAAGACATGCTGTACATGCAAATGCAACTTAATGTGTAAAATTAGAGAAAGTCTTAAAGGGGCAGTTCACCCCAAAATCAAAAGTACAGATTTTCCTTCTGGCCTGAAGTATATAAATATGTAACCATCTAGATTTATTTGGTGTGTGTTGCCGAGTTTTGGAGATATCAGCTGTTTAGATATGTGCTTTCCCTCCAATATATTTGAAGTAGATGGCAGTTGGCTTGTGGTGCATAAAGCGGAAAAACAGTGGCCGAGTCAGGCTGTCTTTGGGGCATGGATGAAAGACATAAAAAAAAAAGGGCACCAGCTGGATACGGGCGGGCGCCAGCGCAGCGAAAATCATGATGCATTTCTGGTGAAACAGTTCAGTAACAGTAATTCCTAGTTTAGATTCAACATGTTTTATTGTGTGAATTAAAGTGCAGCAACTACTACACATCTGTAATAAAAACACACAGGGATTTATAAAACTGTTTTAATATTTAAAGGCCCAAAAAAATTGTCCACTGGATGGGCACATTAGAGGGCACTTGAGCATGTTTTGTCCATGAAAAGATGCATTTTTGATTTTGGGGTGAACTGTCCCTTTAAGAGGAGATGAGGGCTGAACTCGTGGAGGAGGTAGAGGTGTCAGATCCCGATTTGGATCCTTTAATTTTGGATCTCTGCAGAGTCTGATCTGATCACTGATAGCAGCAAAAGATATGTATTGTTGGTTAAATATGTGTCGTGTTAAAAAGCTTATTTTTCACGAGCTAATTTCTCCGGATACGGAGGATTCTGCTTCAAAACGACTAAAATGATCAGCTCAGATTATCGTTTATCCTGTGACCCTGCTGCAGCACTCCTTAGCTAACTGTCTTCACTACGTCTGGACCCTGTTGAGTGTATCTGTTTTTCCTCTAAAAAAAAATAATAATTGTGATATACATGTTTTATTTAAAAAAAGAAATAATCTCCAAATGTAATTTCCTACTGTAGTAACCTGCCTTCAGCTCTGGACTGGAACCTTCTAAATATCTGATCATAAATGAGGCTAAGGAAATGACTTTTACATAATTTATCATTTTTATCCCTCCAGTGTGCAAAGACGTAAACAGGACATTGGTGTGAACTGCTCTCTTTGTTATCTGATTCCAAAAGATATATATAATTTATTTTGGTCTTGTTCGCCGCTCTTATTTTTTGCCAAGATGTCTGTACATTTATTTCCCAAGATACTGATTCTGAATTTTCTATGAAAATGTATGCAAATGTATTTTAACATCCTCTCCCTCCAAAATAAATCACTTATTATAAGCCATCTTTTTAAATTACTTTTTAATTAAAGTCAGACAGTATATACAATATATATACATCTCTAGTAGGCCTGATAGAAAATTGTTTATTTAATATTTTATGTTGTTTAAGGCTGATATTGTTGGTGTCAAGACCTTCAGGACATGTGCAGAGGCGTTTTTGTGAGGAATTAGGGGAAAAAATCCTCTTAGCAGTTTGTATGAAGTGTAGTTGCTCCCACACAATGGGACGGCAGATTTAGCCAAAACACATTTCAATCTGCAAAGTCATCAGTGTCCTCGGGGAGCCTCGTCTCCCATTTGCTTAATTTTTTTGCCCATGTTTTTAACCTCATCCAGGACATTACTGTCACTGTCAAATATGTTTGATATTTTTGTCCGTGATCTCCTAATGTGAGCCAAATTATCGTTCTCGCAAATGTCAGGACGGAAATCACAGCGTGATACCCTCCGACGAAGAAGTCGTTTTGTGTAACAAAAAGTTGGATGTCCAAAAGTAAGTCTTGACTTCTAAACTTTAAAGGATTAACGCCGGATTCAAAACTCCTTTTCAGTGCTTTGATGCGTAAATGCTGAAGTTTAAAATGATGGATGCCTTTCACTCGTATCCACCGAGGTTTTCTTGCATGTCAGCAGAACTCCTGAGCCAGAAAAAAAGCATTGAGAAACAAATCACATCAATCACATTTGGCAGAAACCTGCTGCTGCTGCTGCTTCTCCTTTCTATTCTGTTTTGATATTTTTAAGTTTTGTGCTCCTCTGGCCACAGCCCCAATCAGTGAGGTCACAGACATTCTGCCCCTGAACTGACTCTTGGACTGTTAAACAGGGTTTTGGCAAGTGCAAACCTCGTTAAATTAGTAACTGGAGCCAGGATCCAGTGCACGCGGACCCAGAGGAGCAGAACAGCGATCCATAAATTCTGGTCAGGAGGTGCCACATTATTGGAGCTCGTGCTCACTGAACCTGTTGAGCTTAAAGGCATGCTGCAAACAAAGCAGGCCTGAGTCGCTGCCATGTAATGTGGAGAGAACTTGACTGTGGAACCCAGGGTTCTATCCCAACTGTAGACCCATTCGAACAGTATTTGGTACATTCACAATGTTAAAATGCTTTCTTGATCTGATCACATGTAGGAAGCTTTAAAGACCTTTAAGGAACCTGAAACACACTGGGAACATAATCTGTCCTGGGTGATCTGATCACACTCTGAGCTTTCAGCCTAATATAAAGAGGGAGAAGGTCCGTGTCTGGAGGAGGTGGGGTGGATTGATGGCTCAAACCCGAACCTAACCCTCACCCAGGAAACCAGGCAAAAAACAAACTTTTCAAAAGTTTTAAGGAACATAAGAAGAAGACATACTTTATTAGACCCCAGGAAAAACTACTCTTTTCATTCTGTTATATATTTTTTCCACACACAGGCCGAAATAGGACCTATAGATGTGCCTCAGAGAGATGTCAGAGCGAGGGGGCTGCACAGACGCCTATAGTCAGGTCCCCCGAGCAGACAGGGGTTCAGTGCCTTGCTCAAGGGCACCTCGGCAGTGCCCAGTGCTAGCTGCACCTCTACAGCTACCAGTCCATGCTGGACTTGAACCGGCAACCCTCCGGTTCCCAAGCCAAGTCCTTACAGACTGAGATACTGCTGCTGCGACAAACTGACAAAATGTTTTTACAAGGTAAGAAACAGCTTAGTGAGTTGCATTTAATGCCGAAAGAAGTAATTAAGGAGTTAATTAAGTTTCTCCTCACTCAACAACTCTCAAAAATTTTAAGGGAATCTGGGGATATTTCAGTCACTATCTCAACGGTGAAATAAGTTGAAACACTGCGTTTGCAAACATCTGCTGCTTATCTTGGCAGGTACGAAAGAAACAAGTCATTTGCATTAAAGTGAACCAAATGGAAATCAGACAGCTGTGTTGTGTGGACTCAGTTGAGTAGGCGTTCCTTCAGTGTGGTCCATGACACGTTACGTATACACTGCTGGAAGAAGAACGTGGTCACACCGGAACATAAAGCTGTCCACGCATGTTAATAGCAGGTGTAAACAGGGCCAGTGATTCATTCAGAGGTGTCAAAGAAGCTCCACATCCAAACAGCAAATTAATACGTACGTTCAATATATAATCTTGTGTGTTTTCTTTTTCGTTTTTCTGGCATTTCTGCCTTTATTCAGCCGGGACAGGAGAGAAACAACAGGGAGTGAAGGGAGAGGCCGTGGCTGGATTCAAACCGGGGACATTGTGATTTCATGGTCAGTATGTCAAACCCCCCTCAGGCCACCAGAAGGTCCCTGCCTGCATATCATCGTACAAGCTTCCCAGACACAGCTGGGTTCAGTCAGTGTGCCTGTTCTAAACAACTCATTCAGGTTTTTGGAGTCACACTCTTAGAAATAATGGTTCCATAAGGGTTCTTCCTGAAGGGTTGGGACTCCTGCCTGGAACCATGTATTTCTGAATAACCCTTTTCTGAAGACAGGCTTCATAAAGAATCCTTTCTGGTTCCATAAGAATCATTTTCATCCAAGTAACCCTTTTTGGAAGCGTTCTCCAAGGACAGTTGGCATTCTTGAAAAACTCTTTCGTTAAGGGTTCTGTGTAGGATTATTAGTAGAACCCCCTGGTAAGGTTCAAGGTAAACCCTGGTAGGGTTCTACATGAACCCTGGGAATATAAAACGGTTCTCTGAAGAAGCCCTTGGGTGTGTTCTAGTTGATACTCTTGACATATAAAAAGATCCTTGGTAGAACCCCCCTACATGAAATCCTTGGAATATAAAAGGGTTTTCAGTAGAACCTTCTCAGCGGGTTCTACATGAATCCATTGGAATATTAAAAGGTTTTCAGTAGAACTCCCTGAATAGGTTCTAGATGAAACAATTGGAATATAAAATTAATGAAAAGACAGTGGGGGTTCCGGGGGGGAAACCTTTTACGGATGGGTTCTTGGGAAACTCTCTGAAAGCGTTCCAAATGGAACAATAATAAAAGGTTTTACCAGGAGCCAAAAAGGATTCTCTTGTGGGGACAAGCTGAAGAACCCTGATAAAGGGATAAAGTCCAGAGATAAAGGATCTCAGAACCACTGCAGTTCTGTTCTCCAGTTCTGCAGCCAGTTTTTTTTTTCTCACAGATAACAAAGTGACTCTGAGCAGGTTCTGCGGTTCTGATCACTTTGTGGTTTGAGACACATTCAGATTCCAGGTGTGAACGTCGTCCGTCCCAGCCGGCTGGAGACACAACATGAATAGAAGATACGGATCTGTAGGTGTTCTCGAGTTGAGCTGCAGTTCTCTGCTCTTTGTGATTCAGTGCGGATTCGCTCCTTAAAAGCACATTTAGGTAAATAAAACCCGCGCTGAGGTAGAACATAGAATGCTGACTAAAGAATTTAAAAACACGAACAACCCTCTTCATCACAGGACATAAATATTTATTATTCAGCTGATAGAATGGCACTTTTAGAGGCCTTTGGAGAGGGGTGGTGGGGTGGTGGTGGGGGGGTGAGAGGAAGGTTGAGGGTCTTTTCTGGTCTGTTAGCAGCCTCTGCTGGTCCTGGATCTGTCAGTGCATCCAGAACCAAGAGCTGATGAAAAAACAGTCAAAACTCTCTGATTCCAGCTTCTTAAATGTGACTATTTTCTGCTTTTTTCACTCCTTTATGACAGTAAATATTTGAGGACGTCATCTTGGGCTTTGGGAAACCCTGATCAACATTTTTCACCATTTTCTGATATTTTATAGACCAAACAACTGCTCGATCAGTCAAGAAAATAATCGACAGATTAATCAACAATGGGAATAGTCATTAGTTGCAGCCATGGACCAAACGCAGAAGCAGAAAAACTGCACTCGAAGCCTGTTTGCTTCAGCGTTATTAAAACTTCCTTGTTTTTATCTAAGGAATATCACCCAGTCAGACCTTTTTTTTTTAACTCAGAAAGATGCAGAAATTCTCACTCACACATTCATTACTCGCCATTCAGACAACTGTAATTCCTTTTTTTTACTAGATTACCCAAAGAGTTGATAAGAAAACTGCAGCTATAGTTCAGA
>JAJHUR010097832.1:0-14217 GCA_027495735.1 Lutjanus campechanus
CTAATGAGGATTTGTAGCGTTAATCAAAGGCGCTGCCGTGGGTGCCAATCAACATGATTACAGAGAGGAACTGGTTGGGATCACTGGAGCAAAGCATGCTGGGAGCTGGGCACACGGTTTTCTGTGACAGTGGATTAAGTAAGAGCGACAGAAAGGGACAGGTGAGTATTGTTTAGTGTTGTTTTCTAACCACAGACAGCTAAATGAGCTATATATTTACTATCTATACTCAGGTTGTTTTCAAGTTGTCAGTTTCTCATCGTCTTCATGACAGTTGATTGTTTGTGCTTCACTGCAGAGCGTCAACGTCTTTTTATACTTGTAGCTGTCCTGCTCAAAACTGAGGGTCAAAACAAGATCTAACCATTAAAGTAATAAAGATATAATTTAATTTAACACAGAAACTTTAAAACCACAAGAGTTTCAGAGTAAATCTGACTGCCCAGTTTTCTTTCCCTGAAACTCGCTATGCTTTGCTACATTTTATTCCAATATCTCAACAATTTAAACAGGTCAATATTTCCTCTCATCAAAAACATTTACATCAGCCTCAGCTGTACTTTGAGACCAAGGCTAATGTTAGTATTAGGGGTGTGCCATGCTGTATTGTTCACAATAATATTGGTATAATTAATGGATAATTATATCCTGATAATGGCATTATTCTGACTCATTGACATAATGATGTCATACTGTTACGCACAGCAACAACAAGCATGGCTGAAAGCAAAGATAACATCGCCACCGCCTCCACAGTGGAGGAGTTAGTCTCAAAAAGGGGAGCAATTTCAGTAGTGCAGAAGTCGTTTGGTTATAAAAGACAAGATGTAAAATAAACCACAGTATTATCTGAGAAGTGCAAGAAGACTGTAACAGCAAAAGGTGACAAAACAACAAACTAATTTCAGCACTTCGAGCAGAAGCACCCAGTTGAGTACGAGGAGAGCTCAACAGCTACTGTGAGTTTTAAACCAAACATATTTTTCTTTTCTTTTTTTTTGACCCCTAGTATCAAGAACCCACAACTCAAAATGAAACAATCTTGTAATTCCTGCCTCATTTGTCATCAATCATGTCATTCTCTAAATCTGAACAGAAGAAATTATTAAATTTTCATACTTGCACTGCTTACTGCTTCTTACTCAATTTCCAAGAAACCCCATTACAATACAGTGCACACCTTTATATATGTGAAATGTGCTGGCTTGGCTTGACTTGGTTTGATTAAGGTCGTCAGCTCAGCACAGCAAGATTTGCATCTACATTACAACAAGGCTAAACCCTTGAAGTTGTGTCGATAAGCGCTTGTCTTGAGTCAAGTAGCTGTAAAATGGTGGATAAACAAATTTAATTTTCTATAAATTTTTCAGTGTCTTCTACAATAAAAGTGCCCCATTATTCCAGTATACAGTATATTCCTACACAGAGGAGCAGGCACTCTAATGTATAGGGCTGGGTATTGTTAAGAACCTCACGATTCGATTCGATTTCGATTCTTTAGGTTTCGATTCGATTCGATTTCGATTCGATTCGATATTGATTTAAATTCTTCAATATTGATTCAGTAAGAAGTAGAAATACACAAATAATTAAGAGTACCTGTTGGCAATTTTTTAATATTTATTTTCATGCCCACAACACTCGCGAGACTTCGTATATATCCTAATGGCCGCACATGCCGAAGTCTCGCGAGATCGACGCCATGTTTACATCCTACGCTACGTGCAACAGCTGATATTTCTGCTAAAAACATGGCGAAAATGGCATCTTTTGCGGTTAATTTTTAATGTCGCGGCTTGCGGACACTTGGATTACACCACACAAGCAGGATGGAGACATTTTGTGCGCTATTTTTAACGTTTTATCCGTGGTCTCCATTCACTGCCATGGTACTGGATGAGGCTGCTACTCTGCTTCTCCTAAAACTCCAGGATTGTTTTGTGAACTGAAGATCTTCACTTATCATCACATCGGCATAGTGGTGAGTACATATAAAATGGCTTATTCTCGCAAAGTGGAGTATCACTTTAAAGACTTGCTTGCCTTCGTCGCCATATTGTTGTTGTTTGGTCGCGTGCAGCCTCCGTCCTTAAAACGCGAATCACACGAAGATGTTGCGCACAGCGCCCCCAATGCCCAGGAGGTGAATCGATTCAGAGGGTTTGCTTAATCGATATTGAATTAGGGGGCGGATAATTACGATGCATTGATTTTTCGATATTTTTACCCACCCCTATTAATGTCTATACAGAAGGACTATGGTTAAGAAAATAGAGTGCCAAAATAAAAGGCTGTCTGGTGGCAAAGCAAAGAGGTGAACAGATATTGATTTTTTTTTTTAGCTAAAAAACATTTTTCCACCTGTGCCATCTGCATCAGTACAAAGCTGAGCTCTGATGCTGGGACTTCTTTCCCCTTCTACCACCTGGGACTGCACTGACCACCATCTATTGATGGTAATGCACTGACTATGCCTAGGTACCTCATACAACCCCACTTCAAAAAAACTACCCCTGTAACAACTCCTAAAATACAGCAACTACAACTAAACTTCAAACCACAGAGATTCAGTTAGAAGCTGCAGAAGTACTGAGAGCTGAACCTCTTTCTCTCCGGTTTCCTGCACAGACATGAGCTGAATCTCACAACAAACGCTTGTTTGAGGGGGAGAAGGGGGGTTTGTCACGGGTTGGCACCCCGTTTGGAGGCCATTCGGGTGTGCTTTGACCCCGCTCCAGAGACGGTCCATGTCAGGCGTAACTCGGTCAGACGTGTTATAAACTGGTAATGGAAATGCAAATCGGAACGGCACGGTTCGACTCTGCCTTTTGTGTTTCATTTTTTCAGCACAATTTCAGCAACTGTGGGTATTTTTTCATTCAACTAATTATGCTTCTTAAGTTTTTACCCAGATTTGTCCCAGTTCAAGCTAAATGTCTTGACATCTTTTGATCTGTAAACAGATCAGTGCTTACTGGTTTGTGCGTTTGAAGCCTGGGTGTCTCACCATGGAGTTTCTGTTGATTTGTGGGGTTTTTAATTGAATGCTGAATATAGATTATCCACAGAAAACTGCTTGCTGGGGAAATAAATTCTGGATTTAGGTTTTGCACATAAAAAAAATAGTAAAGATAAAAAAACAAAGCACTGAGACGCTGAGAAAAGGGAAGAAAAACTGTTGTGCCTGTGAGATGCAGAAACCCCGAGAGGCATAAAAACATCTCACTCCAAAAAAGAAAAAGACAGAGGGGATAGAAAATCAAGATGACAGACGCAGGTGAAAAGGCAACAGAAACCAAATGAAGTCAGGTTTGGTACCGACTGTGAGTGTGTAATGAAGTGTGAGTGTGTGTGTGTGTGTGTGCATTTTTGAGGGGAAAAGCTAAAACTGCTACCTCTATTCAAACACTAAACTATCTCTGCTCGTTTTCTCCTGTTGGTTTCTTTGCCGTCTCCTCCTCCTGTCGGGCCTGTTTCGGTATCATGGTGATTGGAGGGGAGCGGCGGCTCTGCAGGCATCTGCTCGTTTTGTTAGGAGCCGTGTGCAAGTAAACACTTTCTGCTCACGACCATCTGTCCAAGCTCAGATCTGCATGAGAGTTGGCAGACTTGGCTGGAAGAGATCGAGAGGGAGGGAGAGAGGGATGGAGATGGAGAGGAGGGAAGAAAGAGAGGAGAAGTGATGAAAGGAGAATGGAGGCAGAGAGAAAGGAGACAACAGTCATTTGTGTGTTTGTAGGGATTAAAAATACAGAACATTTTGTGATCAAATGTTTCCTTTAAAATTTGATTTTTAATTTAATGTACAATCAAAATATGCCGGGTCAACAATCAAACAATATAAGAGCACTAGTGCCAACCCAGATTAATGGCAAAATGGAAATCAACCGCCAACACCTAACTGACTGTGGAGAGAAATAAAAAAATAAATAAAAAGGAAAAAGTACACAGGTTTTTACTGCCCCGCTGTCTGATCAATACGTCTGTGTATTGGCAAAAATCTGACAATTCAAGGTCATATCGTCACTGTTGGGCACAGACCTTGTATGTCCATATTTTGACTTTTTTTTTTTTCATGAATCAATGCCACTGGTCATCCTTTATGTCTGTCTGTGGGTTCTACAAATATCCTCTGATTCACACCTCTTACAACTAAAATACAACTAAACTAACTGATTGATTGAAAACGACTGATTAATCAACTATGAAAATACATTGCTTCTGCCCAACAGCAACAATTTAATGTTATTTTTTTCACAGTATAAATTAGGGTTGCACATTTTGTATATTCTCCCTTAATCAACGATTGAAAATGCTAACAATCAATTAACCATTAATAGTTAATGAGATACATAACTTGAGCTTTTTACAAATTGTAATATTTCTTAAATATTTTTAGTTTTTAATTCAACAAATGCTTCTGCCGGACAAAACAATTAATTATTAATTGTGTAAAATCTTAATCAGTTAATGATTAATTAGTATATAAAACACACCACCAGATGCAAAAAAAAAATCTGAGTTTAAAAAGTTTAAAAAGTAAAACGCTTTTTAGTTTTTTGCAATCAAACAACGAGGCTAGATAACAACACTGCCATCCAGCAGTCGGATGTAAACACAACACAAAATGAACCACTGCCACAAATCTGTGCATGTATCACGATACTGAAGTGTATCTATATTTTCCTCCCTGCTGATCAAGCAGTGAAATTTATTAGTTTCTTCTGTAAGACCTCGTCTTATTTAAGTACAAGGACGGAGGTCAGTGCTACAAATCAGCAACCAGCACCTCAAGACTGCGAGAGCGTAAAAAACTTTTAAACTTCAAAAATAAGGGCAAATGAAATAGTTGATTATTTTCCTAAGTGTAGCATGGGGATGTATCACCTGGTTTCAGGCCTCCTGAAGATCATCTCTGATCTTTTTAGTGATTCAACAGATCTGGTGTTTTATTCACTGACGTCAATCTTCCATGTTGGGAGACTGACATCAGATGATGATCATCATCATCATCATCATCATCATCAAGTGAGAATCGATGATTAAAGTAATCAACAACTATTCTGATAACTGAATCATCAGTCTGAGTTATTTTTTAAGAAAAAATTCGTAGATTTCAGCTTCTTACATGTGAATATTTTCTGATTTCTGTCCTCAATAAACTGAATATCTTTGGGTTGTGAGTAAAACAAGACATTTGAGGACGTCATCTTAGGTTTTGAGAAACATTGATCATCATTTTCTGACATTTTAAAACAAACAACTATTAATCAAGAAAATAATCAACTGATTAATAAACTATTAAAATAATTGTTAGTTGCAGCCCTACATAGGACCACCTCTAGTTAGGTGATTGTCCCACCTACTGAACACAGAGTGAATCACAGTGCGCAGGGAGCTGACCAGTCAGAGCAGACTGGGCTTTTCAGGAGGCGGGACAGGAGCTTAAACAGACTATTTCAGAAAACAATGTCAGCAAGATGGAGAACACTGTCGCTACTCATGGGTTAGGGAAAAATAACAACCCCTAACACATGACAAAAAAAATCTAAATTTGGGCCAATTATCAGGCCAGAGCAGCACCAATAACTCTAGAAATACTTGACACTGACAGGCGCAAGCTGCTTATGCAATACAAGAATATTTGGGGATTTCCTTAACTTCAATTTCACACCAACATAATTCAAGACAGAAGAAACAGAAATAGAATAAAAGAAAGAAAATGTAAAGGAGAATGAGGAGTGAAAAATCTGAATTAGAAGAAAGGCAATCTGCCAGATTCACAACGTGAGAGCTGCAGTCTGTGTGTTTACGTCTGACTCCATCTGTTTGTCTTTATGACTGGTGTTATCAGTCTGTCTGTCTGACCGTCTGTCTGTTTATCAAGGACTCGGATACACAGAACAAAGGGGAGGAAATAAAAACACGCTGATGAGGTGCACACCCATACAGAGTTTTACATCCATAACTGTGGCGTTTAGATAATCACTCGATCAAATCTAAACATCTGCTTTCCAGTTCTGTCAGCCTGTCGTGATCCAGGCAATGTTGACTTTGATATAATTAGTTGTCTTCACTGTTAACCGTCTGGAAAATAAGAATAATTAATGTTTGTGTATTATCAACAAGCATAACAAGAGATTAGTGCAATACCAGCTAGTTCTCTGTTTAATGTTCTGTATACCTCTGTACAGGAGATCCGACTGTCAGCAGGGTGTTATGGAATGTGAATGCTATTATATCACCAGCTGTCACCTGTAGATCTGTACGGGGAAAGATTTTTTTTTTAATGTTTTTAAAAATAACTAAACCACAATTTTACAAGGCTCAACAATAAGGATAGCCTGCTTGCCTGCATCAAATAAAATGCCATGTTGGGCAAGTAAATTTGGCAGCTCACTTTGATAATCAATTAATTGTTAAGTAATTTTCATACAAACTGGCAGAAAATGCTGTTTTCAGCCTGCCTTCTTTGTTTATTATCATATTAAAATACTTATCTTTAGGTTTTAGACTAACAAAATGAGACATTCAAAGACATCAACTTATATATTTTTCACTATTTTATGACATTTTTATAGACGCTGCAGCCCTAGATTAAGCGTGGCAATTAAATTAAGACTTTGTTGTTATTTAAAGGTATAATATGCAACATTTTCTGTGAAAACAATGTGCAGATTCATATGAAGTGACTACAAGTGTGTGCCCTCAGCCTGTATTATCTTGTCATTATTTTTGCTGTGCTTGGCACGCTGTACCAACCCAAAACATGTCCTGGTATCATTCTAGCATATCTGCGAACAGCTCGTACAAATCCTAGTGATTCTACCTTTAATAACCACTAATAAAATGATGTGTACAGGGGCAAGTAGATTTCTGACCCACCTGTCTCACCGTGCAAGTGAAAAAAATGTTAAGAAGTTCACTCACCTGTGAGATACAGGGAGCGTTAAAGGTGGAAAACACTGACAGTCACTCAAGTACACTGAAGGCTTTTAATGTCATAAAACATGAACCAGAATCAGGAACTTTTAATTGTCAAGTTTATAATTTATTTAATTGGTTTACGGATTTAAAAATATGCCATGTTTTGGACAGCACATCACTGTTTCAACATTAGCCATTTCACAATGGCCCGTGGCTACAAAAAGTCCATGTAGGTGGCCCCTTGTGGTCATCATGCAGTATACAGTATCACCACACTGCAAGCCTTCACCAACACAACGTTACAGTTTCACGTCCTGATTCCTTTGCACCTTTTAGTTCAACATTGTATGCAAACAGCCAACTCGTTGCCGGCTAGCTATCAATATGTCGGAGCAACTGAAGTCTGGGTTTACTAAGCCTACTCAAGCTAGTAATTCAATGCAGACTATGAAAAATGGAAAAGCAACAAAAATTTAGGAGTGAATGGAAGCAGGAGTTTAATTGACTAGAATATGACACATCTAAGGTTGTTGCATACTGCAGTGTGTGCCATTAATTTCCTCAACTAGCAGAGAAGTCTGGCTCATTTTTCATCAGAAACAGTGCCTTCAGGAAACACCACATCACAATTCACAGTTAAGGAAGGCTGTGTTAAGTTGCTCTACATTTGGGCCACCAAACATGTACTTTGGCCAACAAATTTAGGGGCTTGGTGGTCCATGTTATCCCCATCTATCCCTGCAGGGGTTTGACCAAACAAGGAGCTCCAAATTAAAGGTCTGTTCTTTTTATTACCCTTTTTTTGTTGTTGTTGCTAAAAGTAAGGGAGCAATTCTGAGCTCTGACTTGCAAATGAGACAGTGTTGAAAGAATTAGTTGTTTAGTTGATTAGTCAACTATTTTTTTAAATTATCCAGTTTTGCAAATGTGAATATTTATTGCATTTCTGTAATTTATGTAACTGAAAACTGAATAACTTAAAAACAAGCCATCTGAGGACGTTATTTTAGGCCTTGGCAAATACAACAATGGTATCTATATATGTATTTTTTCAATGAAATATTCAACAGTTTCATTTAAATTCATTAAATGCAAAGCACATTATGAATACGCCCTATTTTTCCTCACAGTAAGTTCTTAGTTCTGACTTGTAATTGAGTGCAGCAGAAGTAAGAACTCCACCCTCCAACAATCCAACAAAGGCTGAAACTTTTCACCATCTCACTAAACCCTGAGAAGAATGTGTGAGACAGAGTGTTGTTTTTTCTGTAATCACTCCTAATTTCTGAGAAATGAAGCGTCCAGTATTCACACAATTCCCTTACTGCCATTTGGGACCACCAGCATGCAAATTGTCATCACATTTTCTGTTGGATCAGACATCTGCCATTTTTTCATCTTTTAAAAGTTAATTTATGATCAGCATAATAGTCGTTTTAGAACAAGTTTCTGCATGGACACAGGAAAACACAAACCTGTTGAGAGCCTTCCAGTCACTGGTCTCTGTCTGTATGTTCCGGACTTTATCTGACTGACAGGACAAGTTGGCTGATTATTTACATCTGAGATAGAGGACGTTCTTTCTCAGCAGGTCATCCTGTAAGCTTCTTCACCTCAATACGCTCGTCCTTTTCTTTATGTCTCTACTAAATCACTCCATCAGCCAGCCTGTGTACCTGTTTGCCTCTTTATCCTTTGAGCTCCTGATGTGATCTGAATGATGCTGGCTCTATCTGCCCTGACCTTATTCTGTCTCTCCATCCTTCAGTCAGTCTGTCACATTTTCTGTGTGTCTGCTCGTCAGAATCACAATCATTTGTTTTCTTCTATCACCACGTACACTGAATACAGAGGAACTTGATGCTGGGGCATGCTGACACCTCTACTGAACAGCATTAATTCAAATACAGTGTAGAAGTAGGGCGATGTTTAGTATGAAAAATTAACCATGGAGATATCCAATTCAAGATCTCTGAATCGCTGCCCTCGTTAGGCCCAGCTCGGATGGCAAGCATTAGCCTACAATTAACTGTGAGCTTGTTAGCATTGTTAAATTAGCATGCTAACATGTTACATCCTGGAATTCAATATATATTGAGCAGTTGTTCAGATAAATGTGAATTGTAGACAGACTAGTACATGAAATATACTTGTATAAGACAGTAGGTGCTAATAAAAACAACTGGATGGAAACACAAAAATGAAAAAAGTGGTGAAGTTCGTGTATCAATAAAAGCTACATGTGCCAAAGTGTTCTCTAAAGATACAAAAATAACAGTCAGATGAAAACATCAAATCTGTGCAGAACAATGAGAATATATTGTTCATCAAATTAGTACATGAAACAACTTGAAACACACGCCCCCACGTTTGCTCGGGTTGACTTTGTAGAAAATACCACAGGTTAGGGCAGGTGGGCCAAATCATAAGGCAGCAGTTGGAGTAAGTTAGTCCTGTTGCTGCTGGTCATTGCACTACATCTCCATGTGGTGCCGAGACGAAGACCCATCACACCCCCGTAATGATATAATCATCCATCATGATGTTTCACTGTGGACATCATCATATGCCAATTTGGTAAACATCGTCCAACCTTATCGATTAACACATATTTCTGCAGGTCGGGCGCAGCAGATTGGCTCTCATGATGTGTCTGGTGGGCGTGTATCACTAGTGGACACCATGCACATAAAGATTAAAGGATTTTGCTCAAGCGGCAGCCTCCAGGGCTGAAAAGTGAAGTGAATGGCCACTTGAGGCTTGCTCCAAAAGTCTCTATATTAAAATGCCCAACTTAACAGCTAAGCATGTTTACAGCCTTGTACAACAAAACGTTTTGGTCTCTAAAGCTAATTTCCCCATTCATGACAACTTTTTTGGGGTGTGAAGCTTTATTAGGGTTGCAAACTGGTAATCAGTCATTGGTAACATTAACAATCGATTAATCATTACTAAAAAACAAAAAAATTGCTTATACCAAACAATACCAAAGGCCTACATATTAAAAACATACACTTGAATATCGGATAACATACAGACAGGCTCATAAAAATAATGTTATATTTCAGATCTTTTTTAGTAGATTGATTTAATTCCACTTCACATGAATCAAATTCTTCACATTGATCAATCGATCATTGATTAATCATTATAATCCCTTATTTTCATAAAGCTCACCCATTAAAGTTATGCGTAATTAAGGGCGTTGCCGTTTTAATTGACAGGTGGGTGCCGTCACAGATGGCCTCTTCATTCGACAGCCTCAGCTCAACCCACGCTCCACCTCACTGCCCATTTCTGGATTAACAAGGAGTTAACAGAGTCAGTCACTGCCAAGACGGCGACAGCCAGAGCCATCACAAAGCCAGAGCTTCAGAACGGCTGTTCACAAACCTATGGATGATGTCACTGATACTCCATCCAATATTTATTATACTGTCCAAGCTTTTGTTAGATTGCTTAATATGATATAAACATGTAGTCTGTTACTATTTTGTGCTGCAATACAGAATTTGTTCATCTGTAAATTATTATTATTATTATTATTACAGATGAGCTGTGGGGGACTGGCAGCTGTTTGCAGGCCATCCCTGCAAACACTCAGGTACTCCACCTGATTCTCTCATTAATTACAGCAGAATAGTTTTGGCCGGATGAACGTTATTCTCTGTGTGCACAGCTGCTGAGGCTGGACAGGGTGGGGGGGGCGGAGGGCAGAGAAACCGATAGCTCACTTTAGTCTCAAGGGCCTGTATATTTTGTCTCAATAAATAAACAAAAGCATTTGGCGCCTGATGCACAAGTGGCATTTCAGTAACTCTGTTCCCAACAATATCGCTAACAGCCTGCTTTTTAAGCTGTTACGCAACAAAATTGAAGGGCAAAGAAGAAACGTGAATCAGTAGTAGTAAAGGATGCTGTAGAGGAAAAAATGTGACACAAATCTGGGGAACATGTGGAACAAGAGGTACAAAAACAGGGTTGGAAGCTCTAATTAAAATGAAGTTTATTAAAAGTTAGATTTAGATATCAAATCAAAGCACAACAAGCAGCCTGAATGGATAATAGAGTGAAAAACACACATTATTTTCCCATTTGGAGGTTGGATGATTCCCTCAGAGCTGCCCACATATTTTATATTTATGGAGAGCCAGGATGCAGGTCTCCTCCTTCTCCACCTCCTCCTCCTCCTTCCATACCAGTAGCCTTGCAAGGCGGGCAGAGAGGATCAGCCTGGATTTCTGAAGTGTCTGTTGTGTTGCCATAGATAGAACATGCCAGGGGCTCTGATGGATAGATAGCTAACAATTTATCTCCCTGCAGATGGGACCCCCAGACTGGTAAACCCAACGCCCACATCCCCTGCTCCCCTCGCTCCCCTCCTACGCTGTCTGTCTGTCTGGACGAAGGGGAAGCTTCAGTGTTTCTGCCCCGGGGGGGTGAAAAGTACACACTGGCAAGATGTGTAGTGAAATACGAGAATAGCAGAAGCATGTCTGCTTTTTATTTTTAACAAGAGATGAAAATTAGCTTCCAGCCAGGATGTCTGTAAACACGGTCTGTGCCAAGTGTGTCTTGTGTTTGAACCAGTGGCTCCGGTACAGGAGAGTTCACACAGAGACAACACAGGCAGTCATGCCTGGAAGGAGAAACTCACCAACCCCAACAATGTTTCCCAACAAACACTCTGGCTCTGTTCAGACAGCGGGAACTTCACGCTCAGATAACTGATGCTCATGTGGTCACATCATTTTTACACTCAGTAAACTCTCACTCTAATTTATTTTTTCACCTCTCTGTATCACTCCAAAGAATTTAACACCATCTCAAACTTCAGCAGAGGAATGGAGATAAATGACAGCTACAGCAAAACTGTATATCATGACCTCTGAGGTAGGTTTATTACAGATGTTGTGTTAGACTGGATCAGTTTTACCTTGATGTACCTGATAACATTTTCAACAATTATCAGATTGACATCGTACAGATCTCCTGAACTCCATCGGCTAATTTGAGATTAAATGTCAAAAAGCTAAACACTGGCATGCTAACAAAGCAAACATTGGCATATTGGGATACTTTGACATTAATTTATCATATTTAATCTGTTGATTTGTCATTGACAGTGCTCATGAATAAAAAGAATACAGGAAAACTGTAAATGAGCCAGAACTGTCTCTTCATAAGTCCCGCCCCTTTTTGCTCTGTACTCCAATAACAGCTGAGCAAGCTTGGTACCTAGCAGAACCTCAGTCAACTTTCTCCTTCCCTGTCTTTCCTTAAATATGCTATGTGCATTGCTTGCCTATGCTGAAAAGAAAACCAAATTTTGAAGATGGTCAACAGACATTGCTTGGGACCTGTGAAGGTGACATTAACTCCAGCTAAATAGCTAGCTAACGATCGATGAAGATTAGTTAGCTGGTGTTTAGTGTCACTTTTACCGGTCCCCCAGCAACCATCATAAAAAGTTGGGTTTCTTTTCAACAGAGACGAGCCTTCCACATACTGTACAGTACAGTACAAGTACAGGAAACAGTAAATGAGGAAGTTGACTAAGGCTCCCCTAGGCACTGTTTCTGATGAAAAATTAATCAAGACTTGAGGAAACTGGTGGCACACACATTACGTCCTCAGAAGAGACAGATTCTACACATTTAAACTCCTGAATTTTCATTGCTGTGTTCTGGTTCTCAGGAACACATTAGCAGTCTGAATCAGCTTAGTAAACACAGACTTCAGTAGCCCTGACATATCGGTAGCTAGCCATGAACTTTTTGCAGTTAATATCAACCACTGCATTTTGGTTGTGTACCATACTAGGTTTTGACTTCAACTGTAAAGATGACATACAGTGTTGATTTGAACATGTATGAGTTAAAGCTGGTAAAGCTAGTATTTTCTTTTGTGGCTATTTGTATCTTTCCGTGAAACCAGGTCTGAAATATATAAGAGATCAGTGGTCTTTAGACGGGTCTGTGGCCTCTAGAGCCCCTAGAGTTACTGCACAGGGGCCTCCTAATTATTGTTTGATATACATTCAGAAATTATGTCTGGAAATCTGCATAAATTGGCCTAAAAATCTATCCTACACTTCAGAAACCACCAATAAAAACTCAGAGGGTACATAGCAACTCTGGGTGAAAGCAAACAAGAGAAGAGCCAAAAATATTTTATGCAGTATATGTGGTAGAAGGTCCCTGCCCTGTCTCTCTATCAGATAAGGGATCCATGGTCTGAAAAATGCTGAAGACCCCTGCAACAGATGCTCCATAACGTTTCCGAGACTGAATTTAATGTTGCCATAAAATCATATTTTAGGTTGAACTCTACAACCTCTCCCAGATATTGTTTTCCATTTGGGCTTGTATTACTTTTAAACTTGAGGGAGAAAGTCTGATGAAGCTCTGACAAATGAAATGCTTTTTCCCACAGAAACCATGCTGCGAAAAAACTTTTTTGGCACAGTTACAATTCAGCATCTATCAGAATGACAGTAAACTAAATTCAAATTCCTGAAGCACAAATACGATCTTTATGCCGTGAAGACACCGGATGCATCTTCATCTAAAACCTTTAAAAACAGCCTGAGTTGATTCTCGGAGCGTTCCTGTAAAACGTTTTATTCTCTTCCAATCTTTCTCATCTGTAACTGGTCACTGTTACACTTATTTAACTCCAGTTGGGGAGGAGGGTGATGGATGCCTTTCACTTTCATTTTTACTCCTCTAACTGATGGTTAACAAGGGCTTATGTTTTAAAATCTCTGCTAACAAGGGCAGCGCAATTCCAGGGTTTTTAGGATTTAGTCTGGCCTGAAGGTAGAGGGGCGGACTAATAACCAAAAACACAGAGCTCACTACTTCTGCCAACATGCCCTTGAGCTTTATTTTTCTCCTCCGCTGCTCATTTGCTCAAAACAGGGAGAGCTGAGCAGGAACATCTGTAGGTAAATCCATAAATATTAGTCGCCCATATTCTTTCCCACTCTTTCAGCCTACTTAACATATTGAAAGTCTCAGCAGAATGTGTTTACATAACCCTCCAATCGTTTGTATTCTGTTTTTCTTGCTTATTTTACATTCTATTTGTGTGCTGCTATTCTAGTTTCTTTCCCCTGCTGAATCCTGTTATTCTGCTGCTGCAACCGCTCTCTCCTCCACACGGATCAGCAAAGTTTAATCTCTAATTTTAACCGAGAAAGTTGCTGGTTAAATCCCTGGCGCCGGTAAGAGTTTTAGCAGCTGAATGGAGGGTAACTGGTGCTAAATCTGGAGGAGGATGTAAACC
>JAJHUR010097833.1:0-49634 GCA_027495735.1 Lutjanus campechanus
TGGGGTACTGCAATCTACACTACTATGAGCATATTTCCTGTGAAGTTTTCCATTTAACTCTTTTATATCTGTGGAACGTTGTAGAGTCATTATTTGTGGAACCACTGAAATCATGCAACTATCTGCGTCTGATTTTCCAGCTTTGGATGAGAGGTGGTACATATTCTGCAGACATCGAGATTAGTGCCCACCGTCAAATTCTGCTTAAAGCACTGAATACGGTAATGACAAGAATTTGATCAGTCCTACAAAGCCGGTGTAATTGTTTCAATAGTGTTGTTTACTTTTACGTATTCTCCTTTCCTCCTTTCCTCCTTTGTATAATGCAGATGCTGAACAAAATCTATGTACAAGAAGAGGAGCTGGGTGAAGATATTCTTCATGTGTATGCCAAGGAGGAAGACAAAGCGACCAGTTTTGACCTCGATGACATCTCTATTCCTGACATTTCTTTTGACCCAGACACGGACTTGGACGCAAATTTCAAGTTCAATACTCTGGCCTCCATCTGCACGCCCGGTGAAAGCTCTGCTAACAGTACAGTAACCTCCAATGTAATGGAAGAACTTGAGACAGTGACTCTGATCCAAGTGGAAGGCAAAAACTGTCATGAACACTCAATCACATCTCTAAAATATATCTAACTATACTTCTGATCAGGTCAGAAGTATATAATGTGATATGTGTTTTTTACTATGTTTTATATTTTGTAATTCAGGGAACATCTGCCAGGGGACAACAGATGGAAATTAGCCTATGGCTACAATCTGGCTTGTTTACGTCTCTGCACTCTGTACATGACGTTCATCAACTTGCACTGTCCCTTCAAATAAATAAATTGAAATTGAAATTGAAGTTATCAATCCCAAATTGAAACATAACAGGAAGTTACACTACCTTTAGCAGCATTTCAAGGATTCCTTTATCATCTCTAGATTCTGTATCTTTCAATGATGGCCGGAAAAAAAAAAAAAAAGTCTGAGAAATATTTTCAACCTGGTCCCTATTTTCTCATGTTTTGTGTCTAAGTGACAAAATGAGGACAACAATTTTTGAAATTGGCTCAGTATTGAGGGAGAGCATTATGGAAAAGGATCTCTACAGAGATATACCTTTTTTTTTAAGAGTACGATGTGTTTTATTTAACCAGAAATATCCAATTTATTGCTAAGAGTTGGTGATTTTTGGAGCATTGTAAAGACGAGCTGAGACGTTTTTGGTGAGTTTTGTTTTGTTTCTGACAAGTTTGAATGAAGTATGTTTTGCAATGACAAAAATACTGGTTCTGGACAGGAAGTTTGGTTAGCTTGGCGAGAGCAACGAAACAGCTGATTTTGTTTAAATAAAACATATCCTGCTCTTTAAAGGAGAATTATATTCACTGTAACAAATTATAAAAGTCCACGATATGTCAAGAGATTAAGGAAACAAGCTTAGTTGAAATATTGACTTCTCCAGCAACAACTGAACTTTGCCCATTTCATGTTAATTAGAGTTCAACTTAAACGCAGATTTTTAACCGAATGAGTAAGTGTTTGTTTATGAGTCATCAAAAAATCTGAATTGGATGTTTGCAACTTTAAATTGAGCAATATGTTACTCAAGTCTGGCAGTCACAGTAACAGGCTTTGCTTTACATTGCCAGACAAAGTGACAGTTAACAGTTTGGTTGATCAAGTAAAATTTAATTGATATGCTATCAAATAAAGATCTGAAATACAGGATATTATTATTATATTATTATTTTTATTTTTTTGTGAGCTTGCTCTGCATTTTACCCAATATAAAAAAAAAACACATTTGGTATTGTTTGGTATAAGCAACACTTTTATGTTTATTTAATAGTGATTTATCAATAAAATGATTGTTAATATTTCCAATGATGAACAAAATTAAGTGCTCACAATTTGTAACCCTTGATTATATTATAAATAGGATTTCAACCTATTTAATATAAGTCTGTGGCTCCAACTCACTATTTAGACTGCAGGACTCTTTTAATTCCTTCTTTAAAAAAAAAAAAAAAAAAAAAAAAAAAGGTCTGTCTGTAGTGATCCTCATAATGTTGTCAGACACTTAGAGCAACAATCTGAGCCTGTCAGTCAACATTCTTAGACGGTGCGCAGTTGCTTATCAGGGTTACGCTGTATCTGAGTTATGCTTTGGACGGCTGCAGCACTCTCACTCAATACTGGACCTTTTTCTTGTCTTTTTACTTGTTATCCCTGTTATGCATAATAATTATTTATTGTATGTTGTTATAGTGATGACATATTTTATGACTGTTGATGTTTGTATTTTTGATGTAAGGTGACCTTGAGTGCCATGAAAGGCACCATTAAATAAAATGTATTAATATTATTATTATTAGTAGTAGTAGTAGTAGTAGTGATAGTAGTGGTAGTCACTTAGAAAAAACAAAATAGGGTCCTGGTTGAAAAATACCAAAGTTAACTTTTAACACCAGGTGCATATTACCACATTTCGTTAGTCATGTCAAAAGAAACCTTACCTGACAAACCCTTCAAAGTTTCTACTTTGTGACATGCAACACTGACTGAGTAAAACTGTTACGTTTTATTTTGGGATTGACCAGTGCTAAAAATATTGTGGTGATTTTTTATTTATTTATTTTTTTTCTTGTATGTTTCTTTTCTATGCAGCAGGACTACTTTTCTTGATAACGAGTATTTCTGGATGTTTAGTCTTTCTTCTCTCATACAAGCAATGTTGATGTTTGACAAGGGGTGGGGGTGGGGGGGTATTTCAATTACATACACAGGAAATAGTTTAACAACGGGAATTATTGGACTACACTGGAAAACACTTCGCCATATCTATTTCAATACTTGAAGACAAACTGAATGTATAGATTTTCATTCAAGGCTTTTTGATGATCCCTGTGACAGACACTAAAAGGAGCCACAGAAAAGTGCCCAAAGGATGGCACTGTTATGTTCACATACAGTACTATTACAAGACAGGGGTTTCCCAAACTGGGGTGTGGCAGCTGCCTCTAGAGGGTGTAGAGAAAAGAGGAAAATATAATGACAGTGTAATGGTGTAAATGAGGTATTCTTATTATTACTACTAGATTACTGGGCCTAGTCACACATCTCTCTCGCCTTCTCTGTCTTCTATCAACGGGAGAGCCTCCAGCATCTGTTTTTGAGTTATTCTCTTTGTTCTTTACATGGCCGATTGTGTGTAACTTTACTGCAATTTAAATCAAACTGTTGCAATATCTTTAATAGCATCTGAATGTGCTGCCTTCATCATAATAGTGACAGCTATATATAGTCTTTTTTTGTTTGTTTGTTTTAAGGTGGTGGGGACTGAGGATGTGTTAACCTGGTTCGGGTGTAGAGGGGGGTGCATGGCCTTAAAAGTTTTGGAACTGATGTCTAGAGGTTACAAAGAGTTTAGACAGTTCACACAGAAATGAAACAATAAAGCATATAAATGTTAATCCTAACTGTACTGACTTTATCTCTAATAATATAAAATAATAAATAACAATAAAAACATACAGTAATATAAAGGAGACAACACTTCTTATGATGCCAACCTTAAACCTTAAATTGGGTTTAGTCAGGTCATGGCAGGTCAAGTTCATTTATATAGAACATTTTGTACGCTAGGCGTAGAGTCAGAGTGTTTAGCATTTGCATTCCATGTCAAAGATTAGTGTGATTTATGTGATGAAACTGTGTTGCATGACATAAAATACGCAAACCATTTCCTGAAAACAGGACTGGGCCAGCAGAGTTTAGTTGGGGCTGTAGAGACCTTAGCAACAGAAACATTTCACCCTGATCTTCCATCCACAAATGTAACTGGTCCTGTTTTAAAGTACAATGAGATATAAAATGTGACACAGAGAATGGGTGTAACTGCTCTAAATTGACACAAAAGGTATACTCTCCAAGATGAGGCCTTTTGGTATGCAGCAGCACAAAACAAAAACATTTACACAATTAAAAATCAGTCACACAGAGTCATGAGTCATATGCAGTAGGGTGTGTCGAGGGACAGGGTCACTGGTCATGAGGAGATGGAATCTGATAACACTGCAGTATCAATGAAGACTGGGTGTTGTCAAAACCTGACTTTAAGCATATAAGAGAAATTATCCAAGTCAATATGGTGTTCATTGAAATGAAATGACGGGGAAATAGGTGTTTCACTTTTCTTTGAAATATCCAGGGTTATTTTGGGATAAGTGTTAACATGTCTTGTTTTAGCCTTTGCTATAATTACACAATAAAGTACCTGTTTGCAGTTTTATCACTGCAAGTCAGTCAGGGTAATCTAAATGCTGACATGTTTCAGGGTGCAAAATCTGTAATATTATTATGTGAACATCAGAAAAAGTGAAGGTGAGTTATTGTGTGCATAAAGCTTTTTAAAGGAAGTCTGATAACTGCTGATGCATCATAATTCCAGTGAAACATTGCCTGCTTGCCAAGCCGGTTTTGTGTCGTTGTTTAGAATGTAGATTAAAGAAGGGTGTGTGGGCGTGTGTCAACATGCATGGCGTGGGAACGTGTCCACGTCTCTGAAACAGAAACGTAGTGTCTTCTATATGCTTTCAAGGATGATGATTTACTTGCATCAAATGTTTGTGAAATAAACGTGTACATGTAGCTATGAGTGGGCACACAACAGAAGTGAACTTTGAAACTTCACAAACTAAAATTTTACTAAAGGTGCATACACCCACAGCCATGTGCTGTCCACAAGATATACAGTTCCACAAACATATCTCCCTATAAGTCTAAGTGATTACTCTAACATTAGGCCTAACTTTGTCAGAACAAAACTCAGAATACTTATCTAATTTACAAATCTATTTCCTAGGAAATACTGACTCCTTGTGGTTATACAGTGATAATTTAAGGCCCTGAAGGGCACAAGCTTTTATATGGCTCCTCACCGGCCTGTAGCCTGAGGTCCTCTGATAAGGCGGTGTTAGCTATTCCCCATTTAAGGCTGAAGACCAAAGGAGACATGGCTTTTGCTGCGAGGACACCAAACCTTTGGAACAGCCTACCTCAGAAAATGAGACGATAAAATCACTGCCCTTAAACTGTCTCTCAACACTCATTTTTGCCATCTGGCTTTTTTGTAATTATTTTATCTGTCAATTATTTTATCTGTTCTTTTATGTGTATTTTAGTCTATTATCTTTTATTTACTTTTATCAGTTTTATTTGTTATTTTTATTTGCTGACAATGATTCCTTATTTCATTATTTTCCTGTTTGATTTTAGTTGTCCCTCTTTGTAAAGCTCTGTTTTGAAAGGTGCAATTAAAAAAAAGTAATTTTCATGCATGACATTCACTTTATAAATTCACTAATCTGTAGATGTTAAGGTAAAATAAGGCGTACTTTATTGCCCCACATTCATATTTGTTTTGGACTCAAAGCTGCTGCATCACACAACATACTACAACCACAAATTAAATTAAATACATTTTAAATTCACTGAAATTTATTTTGGGTTGGTGATAAATTATGTGACAAATGATCTGGGGGGTACTCAATAAAGAGGAATGACATAGCAGTTGTAATGTAAATTATTATTTATATCTTTTTTTATGCAGATCAAATATGAGGATACAGATGCTGACCTTGTGCATGTATGTGGAGTAAATGTGTGTTGTTGAATGATTTGTTTTATTGTATTGTTAATGTTGTAGGTCTTCCAAATAGAAATCTAAGTCTTGCACAATAGAAATATGGATTTCTTTACCAGCCAAGATACCAAGATACTACCAAGATTATTGGTTTTATTATTATTATATAATAATATTATATAATTATTATTTTATAATAATAATAATAATAATAATAATAATAATTATTATTATTATTATTATTATTATTATTATTATTATTATTATTATTAATTACCAAGATAATTATTTACTAATGTACTGTGTCTCTAATAACCAAAACGTTGCAAGGTTTCTCTGACAGTGTGGGCCTAAACACACAGTTAACGTGACAGGAAACTGATCCAAACATTAAATACAATTTAAAATCATTTGCCTTGAATTATTGTACTGTACTTACAGCTGCACTACACAGGCAGCAGTGTGGACAGAAAAACACAACTGCATGGGATCTATGGAAAATCACCAAAACACTGAAATGACAAACTTCTTGCACCAGTGAATAAAGTTTGCGTGTGTTGTTTACTTGTTGTTGCAGCCAGCCTTGATGAACTGGTGGTATCCAGATAGGAGTGCACTGGGTGTGAGCTGCTGTTCCACCTGGAAGCTTTTATGGGAAGACTGACTAATTCTCTCCACCACGCCTGGACATGAAGGCCATAAAAAAAACAAAAAAACAACGAGAACCCACACATGAGATGACAGATAAGAGATTACAATGATCCACTTTGATCTCACACAGTCTTTGCATTCAAAGATGACTGTTAGGTGTTAGGAAATTTTCCAGTTTTAGGTATCATACAAAGGCTTGGAGTCGCTGAGACACCTGCGCTAATTCTTATCAGACATACTGTCTTTCTTCTAGACAGTAGATGCAGTTGTCTCCTCCTTTCAGACAAACAAGAGAACAACCTGATAGTGTTGCTATGGTGGCTAAAGTCAGAGATGTGTTTGTCTTGTCTCTCTGAAAGGAGCAGATGTTACTGTTATCATATCACTGACCCTGTGAGGAATGGAAGGAAAGGATGTTAAGCTCTGGTCTCAGATCTTGTATATTCATACTTCCTATGTTTGGATTTGCAGACCGACAGGCTAATTCTACATGCTCTAGATGTGTTGGGTCTGACCTTATTTATGCATAGGCTCATCATGACCTTATCTGTGAATGTTTAAAAGTCCAGAATTAAGGGGAACATCAGGATAAAGCGTGTGATGATTATTCCTTCATTCTCCTTAGCTAAATATTATCAAACCAGTTTTAGCATAGAAATATTGGACTCCTGTGTACTTTCTCCTCTTGATATATGGGTAAAAGATAAAATCTACAACAAAAGACAGTACCAACCATGTAACAGATGAGACCGGGGCTGTGCCGACAATGTGCTGTGGAAAGATGCCTGAATGTGGTGAGGTCACGATAGCATGCATGAGCTCCACCTGGTCAGGCCTCTGATGCGCAAAGGTGGCATGAACCTTTCGCTCCATGTCGGGCTGCTGCACCGGGATCACTCTGGAGGCTGTGGTGGAGGTGAGAAAAACAACAAACGTTAATTGAACAGATGAAACTGAAAATGAGAAAGTGTTTATTTGTGAAGCTGAGACAATCACCGTAGAAAGAGGCTCAATGTATGCCAGGTGGGCATATTCTGCTGCTCCCTTTGTTCTGAAAAATGCTATAGCACTAATTTACAGGAACAGCTAGAGATCTCCCACCTGGAGCGTTCCCCTCCTCAAGGACTCAGCAAATCTTCTCTCAAGCGTTCGTAGCTTCTGTCTGCAGGAAGATGTTCCTCCTGGGAATCTTCCCCAGAGCCACTTCCAGAAAAAACATGAGCATCTCATCTGGTCCACCTGATGAGATGCTCCTGAATATCACTGATATAAGCAGAGATCAGAAGAAACTAAGTACAAATACTTAATTATATTACTTAAGTAGAGTTTTCAGGTATCTGTACTTTACTTGAGTACTTAATTTTCTGACAATGTTTTACTTTTACATAAACATGAAGATATATTATACATATATAATTTATACGTAGGCCTACTTTCTACTCCTTACATTTTTAAGAGGCTCATGACTTCAGATTTAATGCATTTGAGAGGAATTATTGCTAATTTTTACCCATATTGGTCTATCACAGCAATATCAGTCTATACTGGTATCTGCATATTTGTTGTCTGATATTCTCTAATACTAAAACTCTTTTTTTAAACAGAATATAATGAAGTTTTTTTTTTCATTTGTTAGCTCTATAAGCGGCATTCTGTCTAAATTTTATCCTTTTTCTCAATTCAGGTTTAATACATTTACATTTTTTTCCCCTTTTTGTGTTTATTATTATTGTTATTAGTTATTTATAGTTATTAAAAATGCCATTAACGCTTACTGTTCCATTGCTCTGATAATATTATGAAAAATAAAGTTTAATGTTAATCTGTAAAATATCCTGCACATATTTTTTGTCACAAATGTTAATCAATTTTGAGGGGTCATTGCAAAAATATGCATATATTCCATATTCTGTATATTATATTCTGTATAAAGAATATTGGCCGATATATTGATATCAGAATTTTTTACTCCCTAATATCAGTGTTGGCATCAGCGCCTATAATCCAGTATAGGCTGGGCCCAATTTTTATTTTGTATCATTGTCCGCTGTCTTCCCAAAATCAACACTGATTTCAACCTAAATGGATGGGACAATAACACATAGAAAAGACGATTCCTTGGTGTATCCATCAGAGAATTCTGGGACAAC
Source organism: Lutjanus campechanus (assembly GCA_027495735.1). NCBI lineage: Eukaryota > Metazoa > Chordata > Actinopteri > Lutjaniformes > Lutjanidae > Lutjanus > Lutjanus campechanus. The sequence continues at coordinate 8,442 of JAJHUR010097833.1, forward strand.
AGAAAGAACGAGACAAAAATGACATAAAAGATGTAACAAGATTTTAGCTTTGCACAGAAACAACCAGAAGAAATGTCCTTCAGAGGGCTACTTTTTGCTTTTGGGCTGAGTGAAGACTCTGTTCTGGGGATCACTTTGTGGAACTCCTCACCCAAAAGAGCTGAAAATGTATCATGTAAATGGGATTATTTTAAACTCAAGTTGTATTAAGTCATGTGGTCATGATCAGATGGTAATGGCTCCTTACATGGCACACTAGCTTAGACTATAAATCTTGTCATATTTAAGACATTGGTCCATGCTACCAACTACCACACAGAGAAGTACTCTCTTACTGACCAGACGTCCAGTGAAGAGCAGAAAGGGGGCCAAGTTGACCTCTCAGCAACTTGCAGGTCATGATATCCCAGGTTAGTTATCACATCACTCACATCACAAGAACATAAAGCATGTTACTAGAGCTGCAACGATTAATAGATTAATTAATTAGTTGTCACCTATTTAATTAATTGGCAACTATTTTGATAATCCATTTTTCGTTTTTTATGAAAAAAGTCAAATTTCTCTGATTCCAGCATTGTGTTTTTTATTCCACTATGACAGTAAACTAAATGTCTTTGGGTTGTGGACAAAACAACACACTTGAAAAGGGTGAATGGTTTTTTTCACTGTTTTTTTTTGGGAGGGGGGGTACTTATACTTTATGAGTAGATTTTCAAGTCTGTACTTTTACTCGTACTTAAATGCATTCCAAGATGTAATGTACCTTGTTACCCTAAAATAAAAGTGATCTGATCACGAACAGTCCAGTAAAAACGTTGACATACAGATAAAAAATAAAAAAAACACACAACAACACACTGGCAACACACATTTGGAGTAAGGATGCTAAAGATTAATCATTAATCAAGTAACTCTTGTTAAGAATTTAACCAATTAAAAATGTATTCATGGATATGATTTATTTCGTCTGTTGGAGCCATCTGTTGAATAAAGAAAATTAAACCTAAACTTAAAATGAGAAAAAAAAAATCCCCCCAAAAAACTGAAAACGAGAAAACAAACGTGTTTTTAATCTCATTAATTATTCACGATTAATTAGTTGTTAGCGTTTCAACTACTGGTTCAGGAAAATGCACAAAATTTGCAACCCTAGTTTGGAGAGGTGATATCAGCGGTTAAAGTAAGTAAAGTTTCGACGAATACCTTGTACTTTTACTTAAGTTTATTTCTAACACCAGTACTTTTACTTGTAATTGAGTATTATTTCAGCAATGTAACAGTACTTGTACTTGAGTACAGATTTTCAGTACTCTTTTCACCACTGCTAAACCCCTTACTCACTAACGTTAAGCTAGCAGCCTAGCACCAAACGGCAGACAGACGAAATTAGCAAATAACGTTAGCTAGTAAGTTAGCGTAAATGCTAGTCAGCGAGCTAGTGACGCTAGCTAAAAAGACATTTTTTTCTCAGGAGTTGGTGACGACGAAAGTTGAATGGTCAATGACTTACTTTCTCTCTTGGTTAACAGCGTGGCAAGGTGTTAGCTACATGTAAGCAACAGTTTGTACCGTGCGGTTTGTTTTGGAGTTCTTCTGCCCCCTATCGGCCAAAATGTGATTTTGCTGCTATAAATACTAATGCATGATTACAATTGGAAAAATGAAATTGATTAGCAAAAACTGAGTGACTGATCAGCATCTAAAATACGTGAAAGCAGTTCTATACAATCCTCTAGATAAACTTAACTCAGCTCCTCTGGCTATAAACTGCTGATTAGAGCACCAATACCTGTATTTTTAAGGTCTATAATTAATTATATGGATAAGATGACAAAACAAACAAACAAAAAAACACTGACCTTCAAGATTAATCCCTTTAAAATTAAAAACACCTTAATGCTTGAAAACACTTAAGTATTCACTCTCATCAATTCTAATGCAGTACTTAATTAAATGCATTGTCAGCGGTTGTTAGTATGTTGTCCTGATGCTCTGGTGGTCAGAGTTTCCACATTTGAATTTTGTGACCTGTGTGGTTTAAATAGGTGCATTGCTGCTTTGACATAATTTTACAAAGTTTTAAATGAATTCTATAATTATTTTGTTAATATTTCATGAGTAATATGGTTGTTTATAATAATAATAATAATAATGCATTAAACTTGTATAGCGCTTTTCAGGACACTCAAAGACGCTTGTTTGTCAAATTTTATTTGGCTTTAGTAAATAAAACTAAATGTTGATGAGTGATAACGTGTTATAGAGGTTATTTTGTATAGATGTCATATGAGCACAGGTGTGATTGTCCAAAAAATAAAAAAAAATGCTAATCACATGCCCTGTAACTGTCCGGTCCATGGATTGAATCCCCAAATGGCTAAGTCCTCCTTTCTAACAATGTTGCAATACATGCGTGTAGTCTGTTTTCATGTGCATACTGAGGTCGAACATAAAGGTCAAGGTGACAATATAATAACCAAGTTTACGTGTTCTACAATTATCTCAAAAACAGTTTGTCCTAGAGTCTAAATTCTTTCATCATTTCAGTCTCTGAAATCTGCATCTCATCTTCTGTTCCTAAAAATGTCAGTGGGTTTTATTTACAAAATGCACAATGTTTAGTGACAAGTGAATGTGTTAATAGAAGTGATAATGGCATCCAAATGAGTACAGGCTACACAGATATATTTACCATATGACAGTCCACACTTCTTTCAGGCAATAATACAGACAAAGGTAGTCCTACGGGATTCTGGCCCATTTCTCACTCTTTTTTTTATTCATTCCTCTCACATGCTGAGCTGTGAAGAGATGGAGCAAGTAGACTTCATAAAAAATAAGCCACACTACAAAAAAACAAGCTAAACAAAATAATAAACATGAAGCTCTCTTAAGTGTAAATTGCATCCTATTGCAGTTTTATGTGTAAAGCACAAAGTGTAGCACTTGTCAAAACAACAGCTGACTTACATCAGTCATGTACAGTAACAGAAAATATGTGACACAGCAGCCTCCACGTCGGGCCCACGGGAGAAGGCTGACATAATCCATCCTTCAAAAGGACCCAGGATCTCCACAGTAGCTGGTCTCCATGGTTTTTACTGCTTAAGTATAATTGTACTGCAGTTCAGGCCACTTGTTCTCTAATGTTCATTTTCATGAATCTACAGATTGTCTAAAGGGCGGCAGCTTCCCTTTATCTGTCTGGGCTCCTCTATCCACTCCAATATAAGAATCTTCTCTTCCTCCAGTTGTTTGATTCTAGTTTTAACAAGAATGCAGTACAAAGCTCATACTATTCCCTTGCTGATTGGGAGATCCACTTGTTACTCTGCCATTTATCTGAGTGCAGGATTACTGCATACTACAACATCAAAATCAAGAGTATCTTTGCCTGAAGTGGTCCTTTTAGAAATGAATTTAGATTTTACTCTTTCATTTTTTTCAGCCTCAAACAAATATACCAGACCTCTGGAATGATAGTCAGTATACAATCACAGTTTGCTTCTGTTTATCTTCCAGCCTGCTGCATTCATTTCCGTGTTTCAGTGTCTCATATATCTCCAAATTATTTACATGATTTATTGATGAGGGACATTATCACCCCACCAATGTCATCATTTGGACACTACATACCTTTATTTATTAAAAGGCGCAATTAAAAATGTTATTTATTTAAAATTATGTGACACATGCCCTCTGCTGGTTAATTCAGGAATTTCTTTGTTCTCATCACCAAGCTATAGTTGTGATCCTAATATAATTTATCAAAACACATTATAACATCAGGCCAAACAGCATTGAAACCTTGTATTTTTATATACTGTAGATATCTTTTATTTGTTTTTTTTGTCAGCTTTGGACTGAGTAACATATCAAATTATGGTGTTTTTCCAGTCAATCTGCAGTCTTCTTGGTATTTTTTTGTATACAAATATACTTTAATAGGCTAAATTTTCATGATTTATTTGTCTTAACTGGCTGACCCAAGACAATGTTAATCCTAACATTTCATTTAAGTGTATTGTCTAGTCTTAACATGTAATGTTACCTTTGTCAAAATCTGTACATGATGTGTAGCAAAAGGTTTAAAAAAATCCAAGAATAATTTCAGTGAACACAAACACTAAATTTAGTTTTGTTTATATGTTTATTAAGCAATTTAAATACACTCTATATCTTCCAGTATAAATATATAATAATTTTACTACCACCTGGTGGGTGTGTCCTCTCCCTGCAGGTAGCCGTCATACAGCTCTCTGAGGTGGAGGATGAGCTCCTCTGTGTTCTGTCCAGTGAGAGCCGACACAGGGATGACCCGCTGGGTGACAAGACTCTTTAGAGTCTCTAGCTTCTCCCGGGCCTCAGGTAGGTCCATTTTGTTGGCTATGATGGCCTGAGGCCGCTGGGACAGACCAGGCTCATACTGGTCCAGTTCATAACGTAAGTGCTGGAGCTGGGTCCAGGGCTCCGGAGTCGACAGGTCCAGAACAAAGAGGAGGAAACGACAGCGCTCTATGTGACGTAGGAAAGAGATGCCAAGGCCTCTATTCAGATGGGCTCCTCGAATGATGCCTGGAATATCAGCAACTGCACAGCAAAGGTAAAAGTAGAACAGAAAAATTATAGTGAAAAGGCTGAAAATTGACCAGAGTGAGATCCTATTGAAAACTTCATTATACTGATGTAAATGGATAAATCTATAAAATATTAAAGGGATAGTTCCAATTATTTGACGTGAGCTCTAGGAGGTACTTATTGATAGTCAGTGTTTTACCTACAGTAGATGGCAGTGGTCATGCTCCCCAGTTTGGAGAAGCAGTGAGTACTAGTGCAGAAACTAAGCAATGTACTGCTAGCCACCCAAAAACCCACCTAAAATATAGTCAGTTTAATTGTACACTATATTCAGATTATTTTCACCGCTTTATCTTGCCATCAAACAGCCCTTTTTCAACGGGAAATCACTGTTACATAAGCCAAATATGGCCAGACACATCTGTACTTTCTGCTACAATTGCTTACATTTTCAGAACAGGCTTGTTACTTCAGTTTTAATGCATTTGAGTGGAACATGACAAAGCCAGTGTAACAAAATAAAAATGACATGAATGGTGTAAAGGTGTAACAAAATGTATAAGATGTAACAAGACAAAAAAGATGTAACAAGATTAAAACAGACAAGAGAGGGAGCCATGACTCAAGAAAAGGTGAGGTTAAGTTACCTTTGAACAGAAACAGCCCACAGAAACATTTCAGAGCCTGTACTTTTTCACTTTTGTTAGAGTAAAGATGTTGAATACGTACTTCTACTTTTACCAGAGTATTCTTTGCACAAGTATCCATACTTGTACTTGTAAATAAAGAATGCACATACTTTTGCCACCATTCAATATCATTCTCTACCTCAACCCGACTCTATTAGCAAAAACAGTCATTTTACTTTGCAGAACACAGGAGTTACTGCTACCTCCATCTGTTAGTCTGTTTGTGTTATTGTGAGACTTCAGTGAATCCAAACTAACCTTTTAAAAGTCCACAATCACACAATAACACAAACTAACCAAAGAAGGCAGCAGTAGACCAGCAACTCCCATGTATAACAGTGGTTTCCCACCAGAGAAGGCTGCCTGATAGCAAGGTAAAGATAACATGCACTTAAACTGATATAGATTTTTTTATGTGTCTAAAATATGTTTTGCTGCTGATCCTGTACACAGCAGTATATTTCTCACCGTCCTACACTGGGAGTCCTGGTGACAACCGCCACTTACTGTAGTTAATACACTTAGTATTGATAAGTAGCTCCTACAACCCCACTTCAAATAACAACTATCCAAACTTTAATTGTTTGTTTAAAATTAAATACCTGCAACTTGCTCATGATCTCTGTAGTTGACGATTCCTACATGTGGGTTGAGTGTTGTGAAAGGGTAAGCAGCCACAGCAGGCCTGGCGTTGGAGATGGCTCTCAATAATGATGATTTCCCAGCATTAGGAAACCCAACCTGATGGGATAAAGATAATGAAAAAATAGCTCATTATATTTATGCCATTGAAAACAGATGTTATTTTCAAACATAAGCAGCTTCTTCTCACCAGTCCAGCATGGGCCATGGTGCGGAGCTCCAGCTGAAGAAGCCGCTCCTGGCCCTCCAATCCTGGGGTTGCTGTCATTGGGGCACGGTTCTCATTGGACAGAAAGAATCGATTCCCCTTCCCACCAGCACCTCCAAATACGGCCAGATACTCCTGGCCATGCTCAGAGAGGTCCACTATGGTCTTTCCCTGTTCCTTCACCACAGTGCCTAATGGCACCTTTAAATGGAAACGCATCCAAGACAAGGTTAGGCAGTAGGTTGATGGTAGAAACATGACAAATGTGTTCATAGATTACATGTCATTTATGATCAAATGCATGGACTCACTCGAATATAAGTTGGGCTGCCATTCTTGCCATAACAGTTCTTGCTGCCTCCTGGTTGCCCATCTTCTCCCTTGTAAACTGGAACTACTTGTGCCAGAGATTTGACAAACCGGTCAGCTGAAAGCACACAAATAAGGAATATAGATGGGAGGTAAGTTTTGGCATGATACAGAATGGATCAAGCTCTGTCAGAGACAGTGTTGACATCACACCCTTTTAAAACCAATTCTTGATAAATGAAAAATCTAATTATATATGTTTCTAGCCAAAGTCTTATTACATTCCAGTCAGTAGGACAGTCCTGAATTTTGACATAATTAATATAAATAGAAACTGTAGAATACACATGGCAAGCAGACTCATGTCAGTATACATTCCTTGAAACAGACGGACATTAAACTTACCCTTGATAATAATGCTTCCTCCATCACCTCCGTTCCCTCCATCTGGTCCACCCCACTCTTTTCGGGGCTCACTGTGAAAGCTGCAGACTCCTTTACCGCCTGACCCAGCAACCAGCTTCACACGGCGCTGGTCTACAAAGTGACGGGTCTATGGGCCAAATCAAGAAATAAGTAGACATTTGCCTAATCCATGCTTCAAGCAACATTGATAGTTTGTGAGACATCTGGAATCTTAAAATCAACAACACAATGCCAGGATGGATTGTACAAAAAATAATTTGGTGTTTCTAATTCTTTAAAGAGGGGTATGCTACAAATATTGTGCTGTAGATAAATTTTACAGTGGTACATTCCTCAGAGACATATTAGTTAGGAATTATGTTCAAATAAGTATGCCTAGGGAGATTTTTTTTTTTTTATGAATCATTCATGGAGAATTTAACTATTGACAGTTCACCCCAAATTAAAAAAAAAAAATTCTTTCTATGGCCTGTGGTGCTATCTATCCATCTAGATTGTTTTGATGTGAGTTGCTGAAGTTTGGAAAAATTGACTGCCGAAATGTCTGTCTTGTCTGTGATATAATGGCACACAATGGCACTCAGATTGTGGGGCGCACATGCTAAAACAATATAGCAAATTAACTCAACAGAAATGTCTCTGTCTAAAAACCATGACCCAGTTACTCAAGATAATCCACAGACCTTGTTGTCAACAGTTTCATGTAGGAACTACTTTCTTTCTGCAGTAGGATCAACTGGAAAAAAGTAGTTCCTCCATGAAACTGCTCACAACAAAGTCTGTGGATTATCTTGAGCATCCGGGTCATGATTTCTGTAAAGAGATATTGCTGTTGAATTATTCACATTTATTTTTTGGTGCTAAGAGCACTACAACCAGAGTGACATTTAGTTCCATTATATTCAAGAAAAGACAGAAATCTCTGGCTGATATCTCTGAAACTTGGCAACTGACACCAATACAATCTAGATGGATAAATACCACTACAGGCTAAGGTAAAATGTGTATTTTTGATTTGAGGGTGAACTGATCCTTTAAGATATAAGTACTCTTGAAAAATAAAATCAGAAATACAGGTTTCTTTATGAATATTGCACAGGATATTTATAGTAAAACATGTTACGCAGTATGAATGCAACAAAGAAAATGACAATCACTTATCAAAAGAGTTGTCACTTTTTTGATCAAGTTATTGCTTGGCCTACTTGTTGTAGGTCTTGTGGATAGTGGTGTATTTTAAAATAGAAACTTTCCATCTCTTCTTTAATACACAAAAACATATCAAGATTGCACATTGAGCATTTTACAAGGAGACAAACTGAGCAGAGGATCTAACGTTACCTACAGGAGGACTTGACGGGAAGTCTGTTTTGACGGGAACTTGAGGGATACAAATTTTATTTTCTTTATACAATTTCTTTTACTAGTGGGGACACTGCGCGCACACACTGATTTTTCTCAATCACTGTTTGAATATGGCCCCACAATTAGATGTTAAAAACATGAAGCTGAAAACCACAGAGCAATAGGGATGAAATAATGTATTGTAGGCTTTGAAAATGTTTACCTTTCACTTGTCTGTGTTAATGTCCCTGGTATAGTTCAGTTAGGGACAACTGGTTGGGAAACATAGATAATATACACAGTAACGTTAAATCAAACACAACCTACCAGCTTCTTCTCAGACAGTTCTTTCTTCTTGTGGTTTCCACGGACTTTAGCACACAGTGTAGAGCAGGTGCTGACACCTCTGACACCACCGGTGACTTTCTGCCTCCATGCTGCTGATACTTGAGGACAACTGTGACTGAAGAAGCTCAACTCGTTTCTTCTAACCTCTTGTCCTAACATGTATCTTAACAGTATGTCCGGAGAGAGCCACCGAGGGATTTTAACTCTCGAAAACGTCGTAAACATTATAACGTTCAACAAACAGGTATTAAGCTAGTTTTGACACTGAAGGTAACCGTTAACGACGGTTTGACAAATTCACGTCGACCATTTGTCTCAACACACATCACTGGTAACGGGTAAAAGGGAACTCTGTCAACCAAAAATTAGTAAACCGCTTGTATAACTATAATGATAATTCAAGAAGGACATATATTTCTTGTACAATACTTCACATAACACATTTCTAAGTACCCCATGCTTACAATCACCCCTAACATTACGGAATCCGTGAAGGGACACTTTACAAACGCGATTTGTAATTACGTGTTGTCACTGTTGACATTTGGCCCTCTACCGCCACCTAGTGTACTGGAATGTGTGTTAAGATTCAGCCTGGGAAAAAGGAAGGGAAAGGAACCAATGATTTAAGGTCTGTGAGCTAAGACCTGTTAAAAACAGTCTCAGTAAATATTTTAATTAATTGGCCCACGTTTATAATAGGCCGAATGCCTCAGATAATATAATTTGAACACTTCTATGAGGCTGAAAAGGTTAATTAAAAAATACAGATGTCTGTTTTGTGGCAGATTTTTTTTGACAATCTGACAAAAATGCAGATTTTCTAGCAACAGATCTAAATTTACAGAAAAATTTGGACAAACAATGAGATATGTATATTGTATATAGTTTTTGTATGATTTTTATTTAATTTTATTTGTATTTTTATTTGTCCCATTTTTGTCATCTCTACTTTTGATTCTTGAGCTGCTACAACTAGAGAATTTCCTGTGTGCCATAAATAAAATTGATCTTATCTTAAATACTATAGTACACATGTTGTCCATACTATCATTGTGATAATTTTAATAACATCTTTATCATGATGTGTGACCTCTGACATTTCTGTAATAAATGCACAAAGTACAAACATACAAAAGGTGAATGTCAGTTTATTTTTATATAACAAACAGTAACAAAAGACAGCAGAAAAGATCAGGCAATGTAGTCTTACAATAGATAAGTAGATAACATTCATATTTGGATTATGCACACCAAACTGGACACACTCTCTCGCTCTTACATACATGCAAACACGCTCACACACACACACACACACACTTAAGGTGTACCGCCCACATCAGTGATGATGACACACTACATAGAACTGGAGAAGACGTGCCATACATGTTCAGTTCACAGTAAAATGAAACACTGATACAAATTCAATGTAGTATAGAGAATCCTGTGATTGTCACTGTTGAGTGGTACATAGTTATTTAGCTGTTTGACAGCCACATATCTCGTATCCTTGATTAACCCTGCAAACATGACTGCAACTATTGTGTTACCTAACCCCTCTGCGACAAGTGGAGTTACTACAGAGTATATACAGTATACTGCAAAGCTGGACCCTCACAGTCACACCAATAATCTTTATTACTGCTCAAACTGTCAGAAACATTGGTGATTAGTAAAATGACCAGAAATGTTGTCTGACTTCTTAAAATAAATAACTAAATAAATAAATAACAGAGTATATGCCCATTTTGTAATCATAGATAGATAGATAGATAGATAGATAGATAGATAGATAGATAGATAATGAAATAACATGAATAAATATGTAAAATAAGGCAAGTGTGCTTGTATGACATGTACACTTCTCTAAATCTTGTCTTATTTTTAACATTATTTTCTTCATCTAATACAAAATATGATGGTACAAGTTTTCACTTAAAAATAATACCGAAGTAGCTTTATGTTTGTGACAAAAGGCTTCACATAATCTGTCCATAAGTCACATAAATACAGAAAATAATTTTCTTAAATATGACATGTCAGTTGCAACCTGCAACATAACATTTAGTAACATTAGACAAACCAGCCCTAGTCTTTGCCAAACTACAAATAATGATATACAACATGAGTTCACCATAAGAACCAACCTCAACATGACTGACTGAGTGTATTGCACTTATTGAAGTAGAGGTGCAGGACCCGTTACTGCTCTGTTCCTGTGTTACTTTGGCTTTTTGAGGATCCTTTCTTAAAAACAGCCTGAATTGCACAACAATACAAAAGGTCAGACAATACATACACTGTCACTGTAAAATAAAGTGCGGACAAAGTGGCAATATATTTTCATGTAAAATCATTACTGAATGGCATCTGAGTAGTGTGACCCCTCTTAAAGGGATAGTTCAGATTATTTGAAGCAGGGTTGTATGAGGTATTTATTGAGAGTCAGTGTATTACCTACAGTAGATGCCGATCAGCATACCCACAGTTTGGGAAAGCAGAGAGGGGCACCAGCACAGACAGTTAAGCTATGTACTGCTGTGAACAGGGTTGGCAACAAAAGGTATTTTAACCACTTAAAAAAGGTATACCTAAAAAATCAATTTCAGTTCAAGTGTATACTATATTTAGAAAAACTTTCATCGCTTTACGTTAGTATCGCAAAGCCTTTTCTGACCAGAAACTGCTGTTGTACAAGTTAAATATTTTGCTTTCTCCAAACCAGCCAAACTCCATATGCGAAATCAGGCATTTTACCTCGAAGAACATGGGAATTACTTGACTATTGTTGGCTCATTCTGTCTGTGCTATTATTTAACTTTGGTGTTTAAAAAGGTTGGTTCAGATTTACCAAAGTCACACAATGACAAATTCAAACAAACAGATCAAGGCAGTGGTAGACCAGCAACTCTTCCATTTTGTTAAGTTAAATTACTTATTTTACCTATGGAGTTTGTTGCTTTGGACAGAGCGATATGTGGCTTATAGACCAGTGGTTTCCTCTCTGATGGCAAAGTAAAGCAGTGAGAATATTCTAAATACAGCTTTCACTTAAACTGATATTAAGTTTTTTTTTTTTAGATGGATCTTCTTCAAGTGGTTAAAATTCCTTTTGTTGGTGAGTCTGTCCACACCAGTTTATCGCTAAGCCTCTGTGCTGGTGTGCCTCTCTGCTTTTCCTAACAGGGGGCGTGCTGACCATGTGCTGCAGGTAATATTCTGACTATTGACTCAATAGTGCCTTATACAACCCCACATCAAATAATCCAAATGATCCCTTTAACTCTGCACAGCACACCATGTCTGTGCAGAGCAATGCCACTGAAAATATAGTGTCAAAAATACTACCACGATGTATAATTATCATGGACAATGATATACACTTTTAAGTCTGGATCGGTCAGCTATCTATTGTGTCTATTAGCTCAGTAAGACATACAGTATGTAGAGAGTGAAAACACATAATGTTAGACCACACAGCAACACATCACAGTTTGACTAGCACAGACAAACCCCCTGATCAAGTCAGGTTTAAGGACCAACGTTTTCACCTTCATAAAATTAATTTCCCTTATCGTGAGATATAACAGTGTCTCAGCTAGGAATGAAAGCAAAAGTCTATTAAATAAATATCAAGGAACATTTCCTTCAAGGCTAATTTGCTTTTTATAGCCAAAGTCTCACAAACCGCCGACCTGCTCTGCGCACCAAAAAAGAAGAATAAAAAAAGAGGCTTGTAAAATAAAATAAACGTTAAAAGCAGGGGATAGGATAGAGACAAGTGAAAGGCAAAGACAGAAAAGAAAAAGAAGGATACAGGCAATTTGTTTAGGCTCATCTAACAACTTTACTGCTCTGTTTTAGTACCCTATTTAATCCATATAGGAGGTTTTACATGAACTCTCTTGATACTACAAGCATCCTGACTTTTTGTAGGATGGCCAGTAGCACTTCATCCCCTGTAGCCAGCAAAACAGATGAGGAAAGCGTCACATATGACTGGATTAGTTATTCTTACTGTAGCTAGAATGATGATTAATGAGAGGATAATAAATCTGATGCAGTCAGATCTTCTACTCCACAGCTGAGGCAGCACATCACCGTTGAACCGTTCCTTTTTCATTTTCTTCCATCAGGAAAGCAGTACCTTATTGCTGATAGTTTCCATACTGACCCTGAAATGTTAAATGTTTTACATGAAGAGATTAGATTATATTTCATACATTCATATTGCTAGTGAGACAGACAAACAAACAGTACAAAAGCATCTGTTTAAGTTATCCAAATATTCCTACATGTGTCAGATTTCCGGATGCTTTATACTTAATCATGTAAGAGATTATGATTTATTACAATTGAAGGGTTTAGGTGCTCTGGGAGACTAAACAGGTCCTTGTGTATTCATGCCTCAAGCTACACTGAAAAAAGAAAACTGTTGACCAAGTTGAAAAATTATTTCAATTTGTAACACACAAATTAATGCTTAACGTTTTTTTCAAATCAAGTTAAAAATGGCTTTAAAATGAATTTGCCTTTTAGGAAAAAATGCCCATGCCCATGTTGTCTCACCAGGCTAGACTATAGCTATTACTTTGTTGGCCAAAATATAGCGTTAGGTGACAAAAATACTCATCTTGTATGCCCCCTGGCCACCCAGAGGCAGACAATAGAAATTAAATAGTTTATATCTATAGTCTTTGGAGGAAATAGAAATGCACTTACTTCTAGTGTATTTGCATATTTCATACTTTGTATATTTCCACTTAATACTTAATACCCATACAAAAAAGAAATTGACTGGTGAATTTCATCCAAAATAAACCTTTATTAGGGATTATATAGACATTTTCTAATATATTAAATGGGGTAAATAAATCAGTGTTACAAAGCCAGTTTCAGGGAATCAGAGAGATCCACAAAAGTATGATCTGATTTGATGTACCTGTTCATAGGCGTAGGGCCTCTGTGTCTGTGCTCCAGGGCCTCCCTGGGAGGCGCGGTAGGAGCCGTACTGTTGGCTTTGACCCTGCTGATACTGAGAATACTGGGAGGATCCACCCTGGCCAGGACCTGCAGCAGACAGGTTATATTTAGTTCAGTTGTTTTGTGTGTGTTTATGTAAATGCACACAATAGGTTGTGTGGGTTATCCTAACCATATCCCTGTGGCTGTCCGCTGTAGCCTTGTTGAGAGGAGTACTGCTGCTGGCTGAAGGGCTGCTGCTGGCCAGAGCCCTGCTGATACTGGGCCTGCTGCTGACTGTACTGAGAGTTGCCTGGAGGTGTATACAGAGGTACACATTTCAATTATATGAGGTAGCACTTTACTGCAGTTATGGTTGGACACATTTAGACAAACTGCAGTTATGGCTGGACGCATTAGGACAAACTGAGGCTGCAGGAAATAAAATAGATGCTTTAAAATGACAACATGACTCACTCTTACCTCCTTCATAGTAGTGCTGTGAAGATTCATCAAATGACCTGTCGTAGCCTTGCTCACTGTATGAAGACTGTTGATACGAGTACTCTCCATGACCTGCAGAGAACACGATTCAACACATGCAAAAACTCCTCTGCAAAAGCAAAACCCACTTACATACAGAGGAGTAATTATTATTCAGTTTGAAGCCAAAGCATTCATAATACATGTGCAACGACAAAATGACAAGCACAAACAACATTTTCAAGGCTTCTCACTTCAGTATTATGCACAAAGAAACACCCTGGAGGAAGTTTGCGCTCGTTCCTCAACACACTGCTATAAGCGCTTTCTGAAATCTGAAATTTCGGCACACCAAAGGGGACAGTATGGACACAGACACACTGGGAGGAAACAGAATTAAGACCAATGTCAGTCTTTTGTAATTTTCTTCCAATACTTTTCATCTCCCACAATAAAGGGAGAAGACGATGACTGGGAGGAAGAGCTGAAGCTTCAGTGCTGTAGTAAATCTGGCTCAGGCCTGTGGGATTATGGTGCTAAAAGGAAATGGCGTGTCCTATAATGCGGGTTTGTGTGCTTGAGAGCTGTGTGTATGAAGTTTCTGGATGTGCATGATTACCATCAGGGTAATACTGCTGGTTTATGGGCTCGCTGGAGCTCTGAGTGTGTCCATACTGCTCTCCGTAGAACTCGTCTTGTCCCATGTACTGCTGTGAAGATCCTGCAAGACAGGCGACACCACGATTGGTTAAACAGTTGGTTGGACCAATTTGCCGCTGAGTTGGAGACTAAAGGGGCTATGCCAGGAGACTAGGGCAATTTAGGCAATCTGAAGGGCTGTGTGTGCATATGTGTGTATTAAGAATAGTGAAAGACAAAAATAAAGGATTGTAACAGACGACATTACAGATGGCTTTGTTTTAAGTCGTCATTTACAAACCTCGATTTCAAAAAAGTTGAGACGTGTAAAACATAATGCAATGATTTGCAAATCCTTTTCAACTTGTATTCAACTGAGTACAGACAAACTGAGGACATTCATTATTGAGTTTTCAAAGTGAAATTATTTTCCATTCTTGCTTGATACGACCTCAGTGGCTCAACAGTCCAGGGTCTCTGATGTCATATTTTGTGCCTTATAATGTGCCACACATTTTCAAGAGAGACAGATCTGGAGTGTAGGCAGGTCAGTGTAACACATGCACAATGTGTCTTGGCATCATTTTGCTGAACTAAGCAGGGACGTCCCTGAAAAACAATTTCAAATGTGGAGTGTATTTTTACAAAAAACAATAAAGCTTCTCAGTTTGAACATTAAAGATCTTGTCTTTGTTGTATTCAATTGAATACAAGTCTAAATAGATTTGCAAATAATGACATTCTGTTTTTATTAGCGTTTTACACAGCATCCCAATTTTTTTGGAATTGGGGTTTGTAAGTATGAGGCTATTATGAGTAATTATGAACAGAGTGAATAATATGGCAATTGACAACGTATGTGCTAGTGATGATTGCCTATGGGTTGAAATAATAATAGGTCAGGTAAAGTCATTTTATTTTTAGGGCGTCAAAATATAACAGAAGTTATCTCAGGGCACTTTTCGCATAATGCAGGTCTAGACTGTATGAAGGAAGCTATTTCGGGCCAACCCAAATTTTGGAAACACTAATTAAAGTGAAGCAATTACAATGAATAATTCCATGACAAATTACATGAGATGTTATTTTTGCGGAGAAAATGAGGATTAGAGAAAGCCAGTTATCAGGGAGAATCTGATCTCTGCTTGGTGGTGGTGTGCAGAAACTCCAGATTCCACTCCTTCCCTTTCCCTTTCAATTTTGTCAGACATACTCAGAAAACCAACAGAACAAAAACTTGCCGGAAGATACACAGAAGAGCCATGCACAGTCTAATCTCTTTTACAAACAGCAATTGACCTAAAAGTTTCCAAATATAGAGATGAGCTGTAGCATAAAAAACATTTTCCATCTGACTTCTGCAACAAAGCAAGACATTTGATAGATCCCGATCTGAACAAGGAGCAACACTTGATAGAAGAGCCCTAGCAACAGCCCCACAACCAATGACTGGTGAGCGAGTCAGCTTCACTATGGGCACAACAACCCCATAACACAGCTTAATCTGAAAATACTTCTCCCAGCCATGCAAGGATAACTGTCTACAAGGGTAAATGAGGACTTACAACCATGGCCTGTTGCCCTGGAAACAGTATCCCATCCTTTATATATATCTGAGTTACTACGTGCTTAGTCCACACCCTTCAGAAGACATAACAGGACAGGCTGGAGGTATTATTAGGCACATGCTGACACAGCACAAGTTAAGTGATTTACAGAGACAGAAACCTAATGTGACACAAGTGATACATCTCCAGTCTGCTTCTTAAAGTTGCAGGAAGGCAGCTGGTCGGGCTCATTTGCAAACCTTCAATTTCACTCTGACTTTATGATCTTTGATGACTAAAACTAACACCATGCAAGCACTAATACTTCGAGAGCAAACTTAGCATTTCCATCCATCTGGAAACTGTGAGACTTGCATCCAGAGCCACACTTTAATAGAAACCTGTTGAACAACAGTTCTGAACACACATCCAGTAGGTGATCTGAGGAAGGATGAGGGGTGATGCCATCCCCCTTGATAGTAAAAAGAGCAAAATGCATCTCTCCCCTCTCCACACCCTAGTAGCAGAGAGTGAGTGTAGGGTAGTGATGTGCAGACCACAGTTACAACCACAGGCACTGCAGCTAATCTGGGTGACAAAAATTAACATTCTGATTAATAGTGGAAGGGTTGTGGGTGGAAAATAGGGTGCGTCTCCCTAGAGAGAGAGGGAGAGAGAGAGAGAGAGAGAGAGAGAGGGAGAGAGAGAGAGAGACTGTGTGCAAGTTTACACATGAGGCACAGCAGTGAAACTTCTTTGATTATTCAATTCTGTTTCCTCCGGAAAGTTTCTTCTGTTCTGTCAATTTTTTAACTACAGTTCTTAGTTTTGCCACTTAAATATCTCACGGTATTTGGTGCAGTCACATTACTGTGCACAAAGAAACAAAACTGAAAGCAGCCTCTCTAATCATTAAACTAAATCATTAAAGAAAACACTCAGACATCAATTCAACACACAATAAAGAAAGGTAGTAAAAGGTAGTATAGCCAGTGGAGGTGTGGGTAGGAAATAGGGTGTGTCTTCCCAGTAGGTGAGGCACTGTGTGTGCATTTACGCACAAGGCACAGCAGCACAGCAGCACAACTTTGATTACCTAATTCTGTTTCCACTATCCTGTTACAACTATAGTTTTTAGTTTTTCTGCTTAAATATCAAGCAGTTGCAGTATTACTGCATGCATGGAGACATTTACTGAGAGCTCCTTCTCTTATATACAATAAAGAAATCACCTTGTGGCTTGTGCTTCTCAACATAATTTAAAGGCATAATATAATACCTTTTCCTAAAAACAACTATCGTATAAAATGTACAGACTCATATAAACAAAATCTCTCTAAATCACTTGTGACCCACAAAAGATGTGTGGCGGTGGCTGTATCTGCAGAAACCCTGTCGTCTGCCTGCATTTCCTTATTTTGTCATTTTTTGCTGTGCTCCAGAGGCTTTCTGGGCTTCATCCTGTTTGGCAATGGTGTGTAGCCCCCAGCCTATACAGTGCACAGCTTTTGTGGTCAGAACTCAAAAACGTCACAACCAATGTTTACTTCGCATTCTCTGCCTCTTTCCTCTGCTAAGAGCTGCAGATAGAGTTTTAACACACGACACGAACAGGCAGAGCAGACTAATGATCTTCAGCTGTATACATACAAAATTCAGTGTTGTGCAACCACTGTGAAACAATCAGAAAATAACATTTCATTTCTCTGATTCACAACATTGTACTTGCTAGCAGCCCTCACCCTCCTAATTCACACTCTGTCTCTCTTTGAATGGCGTAATTCAAGCAATGCTGCAGATTCTACCTTGAAAAGGTAGTACAGCTTACAGGGCCAGGTAGAGGTGCAGGTGTACAGAACCAAAAGAGTTATCCATGAGTCAGTTTGCTGGTAGCAGGTGAACAAGACAAACCGGGTCCATCTTCCCTGGTAAATATGAACAAATCACCTACTGCCCACATCCATCTATGTACTATAACACTCAAACACAACACACACAACCTCATTGAGCCCATTGCCATGCCAAACTAGTATATAGAAGTCTTACCACCTACCTTGCTGTGAGGAGCGATAGGATCCCATGGGCCTTTGAGACATCATGCTGTTTCCTTGACTGCCCTGACCCATCATGCCCATGGCCTGCTGTCCCTGATAGTGTTGCCCCCCAGCCTGGGCTGAGGAATAGTGTGGAGTGGCAGACTGTTGGTGCATCATAGAGACTGGGAAGGAGGTGGGATTATGGGAGGAAGAGATCTCATACATTAATATACACAGACAAACTATATGCACATACCAGCATAAGCATTCAACAGCACACACAAACACTCTTCTGGCAGAAATGTGCATAATTTAACAAACAAATGCAGAAAGAGGTCCACGGCAATAAGGGGAACAGGATAAAGCCAAAAGGGTTCTATGGTAGTCAGGGGTCTCTTAAAGAAAAATCTCTTTTAAGAGATGCTTTCAAGATGCTGCTCTAGGGTTTAAATGCAAACAAAGCCAGTGAAGTCAGTGCATAAACAGAGGTACAGTAAATACACATGGGCATCCAGGGAGAGGAGGGCTGCATCTCAGGGTCAGGAGTCAGAGATTAGGAGAGGTAAAGCCTGGAGAAGACGAAAGAAGGGAGGAGGCAGGACACCTCTCTGATGAACTGAATGTGCTTGGGAATTTACAGATTGATGAGTGTAGATAAGCATGTGAGCAAATGTTTTAAGCAAGATCAAGGGGGCTTTTTGTCATGAACACATTCAGAGCAGGGTATTTCAAAAATCATCCACCTGTTTTAACATATGGTTTCTACCTCACCCTGAACACTTAAAAATTCATTATTTTCAACACTCCCTTTCTCTTAGTGCCAAATCGTGCATCATACCCAATTAACAAAATAACAGCAAATCAGGCAGCTTGAATCTTAAAGGAATAGTTTTGATTTTTTTTTTATGTGCAGCCAGAGTTCTGGTGTAGGAAGCTAAGCAATGTGCTACTGTGGACAGGGTAAGCAACAAAATATACAGCATTTAAGCCACCAAAAAATCTACATCAGTTGAAGTAGATACTGTATTTAGAATACTTTCACCGCTTTTCCTTGCTGTCAGACAGCCATTTCTGACAGGAAACTGATGTTGTTATATCCATCTTTGCTCTCTTCAAAGCCACCAGACTCCATTGACAAAAACAGTTCTATCTCCATTATCTGCGAACATGGGAGTTGCTGGTCTAATGCTGCCTTGATTGGTTAGTTTGTTTATGACTGTGATTGCACTGTGCAACTTTGCTGTTATAAAGTTTTGTGGCATTCACCAAAGTCACCCAATAACACCAACAAACTAACCAATCAAGGCAGCATTACACTAGCAACTCCTGTATTTTGCAAAGTAAAATTACTGTTTTTGCCAAAGGAGTCTGGTTGCTTTGATAAGAGTGATATTTGGTTATATATAATGGATGCATCGTACATTTGAAAGTGGGCCTTTCAAATGTACAACATGTAACTTCTGCTGCTAAGGGTCTCTCTGATATTAGAAACAATAACAACAGATGTAATTTGAGGACGTTGTGGAGTGGCATGGCATGATGGTAGTTGTCATCTTCATTATTAAACAACCACCATCTATCTGATATACTGTTTTCCCAAAAGTTATAGCAACTAGCAACTGGATAGCAACAGATAGCAGGAAATGCACCATTATCTTGAATAAATTATGGATTTTTCTGTATTTTAACATTGTCGGAAAGATTTTGGATAATATAAATACACGACTTAAGATATACAGTATAATGTCATATACAAAGTATGTCTAGCATTTTTAGACATTTTAATGCAGAAATGTTACATATTATAGGTTTAAGTGGCTAAAATCCATTTTGTTGCTGGCCCTGTCCACAGCAGTACACTACTTAGCCTCTGTGCTGGTACTCCTGCTGCTTCTTCAGACTAGGGGTGTGTCAACCACCATCTGCTGTAGGTAATACACCAACTATGGATAAGTACTTCACATTACCCCACTTCAGATAATCTGAGCTATCCCTTTAGGAGTATAGTTTATGATAATCAAGTTCTAAGTGTTTTGGTAAGTTCAAGTCATAACCCTGAAAGTATTCTCTCCCACAAAAATGGACCAATTCCTGATGATTACGCTCCTCTATACCTGGCTCACCTTGGTTGGACTGCATGTTGAGGTTGCTGCGGGAGGAGGAGGAGGAGGATGAGGATGTGGAGGAAGAAGAGGAGGAAGAGCCATATCCAGGCCCAGGGCCTTGAATCATGCTGCCCTGGGAGGAGGGCACAACGTGGCTGTAGCCGGAGGCTGAGGCCGAGCCGCTGTAGCTGCTGGCTGGCAGGCTGAGGGATGCGGAGGGAATAGCCGACTGCACCTGACCAGACTGCTGCTGCATGGGGGCATGGCTGGGGCCTGACGACACACACGCACAGTCAGAGCAGCCAGCACACGTTCCCATGTGGTGTCATAGCATGTAAATCATGGACCCACATTCAGTTCATCTTTACAGGAAGCTTGCGTGGTGGTAGAAGGATTGAGTGATGAGTGTTAATGGTGTGTGTAAAATTAATTAGAAATATAAAGAAAGCAAATGTTGCTATAGCAGCAAATGACTCTGATTATCAGACCATTAGCTGAACTTGAGAGCACAGATTCTTGCAGGCAATAAGACAATACAGAAGAGAGACACTGTGACAGACAAGACAAACGTGCATCAAAGTCAGGATCAGACGAGCACTCAAGACAGGGGACCGACAACAAGATGGAGCTGTATGTGTGCACACCAAGTCTGGGTTTGTGTGGAAAATAAAGTTTATGTGTGCCAGAGTTGATCTGGAAAAATGTACACTTGTGTTAAAATCTCACCATTGCTCATTTGGCTCTGCATCATTGATGTGGGCGGCAGTCCTGGTGCCATGTTGTCATTGAGGTTGCTTGGAGCGTGTCCCCCACTCTGGCCCATCCCTCCAGGACCCATGGACATGTTGGCAGTGGGCGGCTAGACAGTAAAAATATAGCTAATCAATTAAAAAATAATTCAAAGACGATGTGTCATAATTGCTATCCTTGATGTCCTTGTGCATTTCATATTGATTTATATATTGTCACCTAAATGGTTATATTTTTGTTTGTTCTATAGATTAATCAGTGGATAAATTACATGAGGGGTTAATGTTTACATCCATGCCATATAAAATGAGTTTAGTCTACTCAAAGACTATGTTCATAAAATGCATTTGTTATAAATATTTACTTTAAAGGCAGGTTGACCCTAAAATCAATATAGCTCACCTGTAGCACTAATTATCCAACTTCGGTGTGAGTTGCAGAGTTTTGGAACGCGCTTGGCATTTATTATTCCAGTTTTAACTGAGGGTGCAATGCATGCTTTTGCACCCTCATAGAAGTGGGTCTGCATCTAGTTCCATTATATTTGAGAGATGGCAGACATCTCATGCCCTTCCAGTGGACAAAACATGCGAAAGTGCCCTAGAGTGTCCTTATGGTGGAGAAAATGTAGTAAAGTGCCCTCTAAAGTGCACTTCCAGCAGACAAATGTGATAAAGTGCCATTCCAGTGAAGGAAATGTGATTAAGTCCCCTCTAGAGTGTGTTTCCAATAAACAAAATGTGATAAAATGCATCACAACTCTTGACATGCTGGCGCCCCAACACATACACCTGGTGCCCTTTTTATGTTTTTTTTTTTGCCCCTGCCCCTCAAACAGCCTGAGTGCGCCACTGATATAGATAGATAAGTAGCCCTACAGGTAAGGGGCAAAATTTCATATCATATTTTTGATTTGGTGGTGAATTGCCCCATTATAAAGGGAGAAAAGGTGAGGAAAGTGATGGGATGGCAGGAGCAGAATGGATGGGGAAAAGATGGGAAATCTACTGTTACTTGATCCTGAAACCTCATGAAATACTCACCGCAGGCAGTAGTGACTGCATGTTCTGATTTGAATCTGCTATTGTGGCCAGGTAAACAAGATTTCTGTGCAGGATCTGCTGATACCTGTCAAAATAAAAAACAAAATGAAGCATTGCTTTAATTACTTACTTTTACCAGGATATAACATTTATAGGGCAAGGAATATATATATAAAGAGAACACTTACTGTGTGCATTCAGCTGTCTTGCCTTTGCTTTGGTAGTCCATTATACATTGTATTAAATGATTATTTTCATCCAGCATCTTTTGGAGACAACAAAACTCTTTCAGTTCACAAATCACAGCGCATGGTAAATTATGCACTGAAATATGCCCTAATAAGACATTGCAGTGATGTTGTCCTGGATTCTCAGAACTTCAACCAGCCTAGGAACATTTTTTCTGGGTCAGTTTTTTTCCTTTTTTTTTCATAATGGAGCCAAATGAAACAGCAGTGTCTTTATTTAGGACATCGTTTGAAAGTCCTTGTCTCCTGGATAGGGTAGTGCGTTTTTACCAGAAACATCCGTATAAACGGTTCAGTCAAGGATAAAAGCAGCAGCAGTCTGTGGAGCATCAGTTTCCCTCCATCCTGCTACTACCATGCCTTCTCACAGGATGCTTCTGTGTGTTTGCTTCACAGATAATAACCACTTAACGCTAATGGGACACTGTCTGATAAGAAACTGACACTTTTAACTAATCAAACCCAGCAAGTGTGTCACGCTTTAAAATTTTTGGAAACAAGTCACAAAATCTAAATATTTCACACATTAGAAAAAACAAGCATCATTCGTGAGGAAAAAGCAGCGAGAATAACAGCATCAGAGGCAAACAGCTGCAGCCAGTGTTGAGCCCGTAAAGCGGTCGCCTTCATCACCGTCATCACCGCTTTGTTTGGTTCGCACCTTCAATTGACTGTACCGTTACAATACCAGTTGCCATTTCTTGTGATATTCACCACAGGCTACTTTCTCTGCACTGTCGGCGGACAGAGACGCACACTCCCATCCAGCAGACCTGAATACTCAATCACAAGAAGCGCCGCGACCCGACCACATTTTTTACCTTTTGAATGGTTTGCTGTGTCACCTCCCCTTTACTCCTGGGGCGCGCCGTGGAAAACGCCACCGACATTTTGTCATATGGGAAATAAAAGCGCTTCTTTTATTCTAATATTTATTATCTTGAGCGCAGCCCTCTATTTGGTTACATAGTTGTCCACTGCCAGGAAATGGGGGTATTGATAATCTCATCTCTGTGTTATCAAGAAGAAAAAAGGAAAACACTAAATTTCTCTGAAAATAATTAAACTTATCTTTATCCTGAATGGATTATTGATGGTCTAAATGCAAATAACGGCACAGATAATTAGCTGTTACATGATAAAAGAAAATGCCTCTCCCTCAGTTTTTGGTATAACCCGGACAGTGAGTAGCCTACCACTTTCCCTCACTGTAGACGGGCTATCCTTTGATTCACGAGGACCAATCAGTCCACATTGTTCGTGCCACACTCGCAATTGTGAAGAGTGGCAGCTAAAGTTGTTTTTAGCACCTTCAGAAAAAAATGAATGCCACATTATGATACCACAGTCTTATGCCTTTATCTGTTACAATATCGCTATGCACTGGACATATGCAGAGCATTTTAAGATGAGATGAAATAGAATGTAATTAATCCCGAAGGAAATTCTTGTGCCAAAGACCCTAAAACAAAAACATTAAAACTGTAACATAGGGCTAAATACTATAGATTAATAAATATAAAGTGTATGAGTAAAAATAAGTTCAGAGTAACAATAAGAGTAAGATTAAGTAAAACAAATGAACTAAAATAGAAAAGTAGCAGTGGCAGTGATACTGAAAGCAATATTGGCAGTGATATTGAAAAATAAAGGTAAAAGCATTATTGCATATGAAATCGAAAGTGATGGCGCACATACTGAAATTAGTTGAGTTCAATATTGCACATAATGAATGAAATATGACAGATATTGGAAAGTAATATTGGACATGATGTTGAAAAAAGTAAGAATGCACATAATATGGATATTATTGTTCTCACAGTGTCAGATTTTCAGCACATGATTATTATGGCCAAAAGAATTTACGATAATGTTGTACCTATTGGACATTTAAAAAGACAAAGTGCTGTCAGTAAAATTTATCTTAAACTTTGTGCATTTTTGGCAAATGAATTACACTCAAAATATGAGTGTAGAGATGTGGAGAGAGAGTCTGAAACCATTACTGTTGATTTAAGTTTACAATAGGTTTAGGAGGCAGTGGCTTATTTACATTTGATCATATTCTGTGTATTAACATGTCAATATTTAACTTTTTAAATATTGCCAATATTGGTATGTCATGACACCCCCTGGGAGGAGTTTTACAGTTTGATGGCCAAGGGTAAAAAGACGTCCTGTGGTGCACCTCGGCTGTCTGTGGCTGAAAGTGCTCTGATGCGACTCCATTGTGCTGTGCAGGGAATGGGAGGCTTTATCTATAATACTAAATAGTTTCCTTAGTATCCTCCTCTCGAACACCGCCAAAGACTCTAGTTCCACTGTCGGCACAGAAGCCACTTTCCTGGTGAGCTTATTCAGTCTGTTAGCATCGGCTGCCTTCACCCTGCTGGCCCAGCACACATCAGCATAGAAGATGGCATTGACCACCGCCAAGTGATAAACATCTGCAGCATGGTTCTGCAGACTTTAAAACAGCTGAGTCTTCTGAGAAAATACTCTGACCTTTGTACAGACCCTCTGTGTTTTTAGTCCAGTTACAAGGATGTCTGAGTTTTCTCATGATCCAAGATTGGTTGCGTGTGATTTTGTACATATTAGAAAACATTTACAGCACTAAAACCCTCTTCATTATTATAAGACTAGGGACCTTAATGCCCCTAAAATACTGATACTGTCCCAGAATAAGGATCATCTACACATTAGGATAGCCAACCCAAAGTCTACATGTTTAAAGCCCACTTGTGCATATGCCACCAACTAATAATGACAATATGCCATGAAATACCCTCAGAGAGCATGAGACAAGGACATCAGCAATTCCCAGTTTATTTACATTAGTGTCACTTGTTGCT
Source organism: Lutjanus campechanus (assembly GCA_027495735.1). Classification (NCBI taxonomy): domain Eukaryota; kingdom Metazoa; phylum Chordata; class Actinopteri; order Lutjaniformes; family Lutjanidae; genus Lutjanus; species Lutjanus campechanus. The sequence continues at coordinate 33,657 of JAJHUR010097833.1, forward strand.
TCAACATGACAGAATAAAGCGATGCACAAGCTTTAACCTTTAAATACATTTAAGTTTAGTTCATTTTATGTTGACAATATTTATAGTTTACAACATTTGCTGATTAAATAAATGTACAAATTAGGATAAGTACTCACAAGAGGCAGAGCCAGATACTTTAAACAAATACATTTTAGGAGTGAAATCCTTCCAAGAGGCAGAAAACAAAACAGAAACTTAAACATTCACTTCCTATTTAATGGGGGGAAAAAAACTCTTGGCAAACATTACACGGGGGAAACTATAGGTTCGTACAGTGGACCCTTTAGTGAGCCATTTATATTCAGAATGGGATCAAATCACAAAATAGAACAAATAAAAATACAATCATGGCAATAATAGGGGAGGATAACCCTCTAAGGGAAAAACAAAAAACAAAAAAATATTCTCCATACTGTGCCAACAGAGCTGCTTTTGCTCGTAAGGGTTAACACAGTCCCATGTGTTCTACAGAGAGGAACCAATCAGTGGAGGATGGGGTTGTTTTAGTGCCTCGGTATCAAACACCGACCTTTACAGCTGTCCACTCCTGGTTCTGTAAGAAGACACCATCTGAGCAGCACCCCGACCTCTGCGTCCAGTGTATCCACCTCTGAATCCTTGGCCCCTCAGGAACCGCCCAGGGACCCCAAAAGTCTCCAAATTGCGTTTCCTCTCCTCCGCCCATGTTAGTCTGGTTGACACAAAATTAGGCACAAGTCTGTAACTCGAGATGTGGGGTGTTATGCCATAATTAATTATCATGCCATAATTACATATATAAAGGAGAAACTAGTGTGTGAATATTGAGGATACAAATGCTACCAGTTTACCTGAACTTCTTATCAGATGAGATGTTGTCAAAGAAAGATTTTGCTTTGTCGTAGTAGCATTTTGGTCCAATATGATCATCCTCTGAGTGCAATTCCTCTTTTTCCTTCTCTTCTACTTTAGGGCTTCCATCTACAGACAGAAACAAGTACTGTAAGAATTTGAGAAGGAAACACAGTGGAAGACCAAGCTAGGTGAGAATGTGGCTTAAGGCTGATAACAATATTACAAAATAAAAAAAAAATCTCTTTCCTCCTGCCTATAGTGCTATTTACAACAGTATCAAAAATCAGTGTAAATCAAGATTTGAAGCAGTGGTGCAATTTGTGGTCACTTGAGCTGATGAACCAACCTTTCACATTCATCCTATCCTGCACCTCTCTCTCCAGCTCCTCTTTGATAAACTGGGCATTTGAGGAATCAAAATCAAAGTCGGTGTCAAACTTAAGGGTGGCAGATGGAACATTAGCCACCATCAGCTGGCCTCTACTGCGGTTCCTGCGTCTTCGTGCTCCTAAAAAAAAAATGAATTAAATGTTAACAGAACTTTCTTTTGTTATTTGTAATCACTTGCACTCTTCTACAAACCTGTGTTTCAAAAGTACCTTGCCTTCTTCTGGGTGGTGGCTTGTTTTCATTATTCTGCTGCTGAGTTTCCTGCTGAGCACTGGGCATACCTGGACCCGACTTCCCTAAAATTTAAAAACAACATTTACACTTGCTTTTTTCTCAATTGCACAGATGCACTTTTAGAATCCTCTAAATGCCTTAACAGTGTTTCAAGACTGTTAAAACATTCCATGTAATTCAGTTTTTGGTCAGTTGGTGGACATTTTATTTGCTTTTCATCACTACAATTCTGTCTGCTTACTGGTGGCTCCAGTGCCCCTTCTGGTCTGGAAACTCTCTCCCCTGGTCCTCAGGGGCCTCCTCCTCTCCCACCGCTGCTCCTGTTCCTGCTCCTGCTCCTGCTCCTGGGATGCAGTCGAACCTCTCCTCTGCCTCGATCTGTCCACATGGAGCGTTTGAACGGCTTTTTCCACCATGGGACCCCTTCTGACATGCAAGCCTGGAAGTACAGGCCCTGCATGAAGATCACAACCAAATACTGTAGTACTTTAACCGCAAACCTAAAAGTATTCAGCCACACTCAGGGTTTATGGTCAGTTTACTGGGAATACATTTGCATTCATTGACTTACCAAGGCCAAGGGCTGCAGCATACTGTTGATTAAGTAGAGAACTGGCAGCAAGCTGGTTGTAGGCGGGCATCCTAAGGGGGCTAAATGGTGCACGAGCTGGGTAGATGCCTGAAGGGCCTGCACTGGATGACTGGACGAAAGATATTAAAACAATTTAACTGACATTATCTGTGGTATCCTGCGTCTACTTTTAGGTTCTCTACTATGTGAGCCATGCAGTTGAGCAGAGCAGGGACAAAAGTGTAACTTTTGTATCCCCCTCATTGCACAGAAATGCATTTATTTAGATCAGTCATACTTTATTGTGAGCAACATACACATGCCCTCTACCAATACCAACTGTCTAAAGATTTTGGTCAAATGAGTTGGATGCAATCAGACTGGAATTTGATGTTGTGCATTGTTACTTTTCCCCCTCTCTGGACAAAAGTAACACAGGTGCACGAAAGGATGACAAAAGTAACAGGTGGATAAATCGATCACAAAACCAAGTAAGTACTTAATATTTCTGGCCTATAACGCTAATTAATGCCTCATTTAGTCCTACCAAGCAAATGACCCCATTACTCTCAAATTAATTTATCGTGTTAAATGTTGCAACTGCATGAAATTAGTCCAATTCATCAAATTCAGCTTGGTACATAATCACCCCTTAAGCCTGTTCTGCACATAGAGCAGCTCAACATGATTTAGATTATTGGTTCCCAACTTGGGTTCCAGGCACCTGTCATGTGGTGGCAAAAATCACCAAGAGTCCCTAAGGCCTTATCTGCTCTGATGTTGTCAAAATTAGATTTGTTAACTGAAATCACAATTAATGCAAAAGACGGTTTACAAAACACAAAAGATATATTTTTTGTCCTCACTCATAAATCAGAGGCTACTTAGGCCACACCTCTGAGACTTTTCAAACTCTGATCATGAATCATTATTACTTTTTTGGTAATGATGGGTGTGTATAAGCTGACTCTGTTAGGATGTTCAAATAGAAAATGTTAAGCTTATCCTAATAAAAAGACATTTATCAAAAGGTAAAGGTTCCAAGAATGGAAATCATTATAATTGATGAAAATGTTTGACCATAAATCTTCGTAATGAATCACTTCTTATTTGTATCTTTGTGTGTGTGCAGGCTACGGGGCACAGCTTTTGTTAAGGACGGGGGCCTTCAAGGAAAAAAGGTTTGGAAACCGCTGCTTGAGCCTATACATCTGTACTAATGAGGCCTCTGTTGGTCTGCCTCACCCTAACCCTGGGCATTTCCTGCAAATATAATGAGCAAATAAATACATCTTCAATAATGGCTAGACAGAAGTAGCACCATGTTACTTACGACCCTCCCTGCCTCCATCAACTTTGCCCTGACTGGCACCAAAGACAGCCTAACATGATAAATTAAACCTTCACTGATAGGTCTAACAGATTATACACTTTTCTTTTTCACTGGTGATTTTCAGCTGTGGACTCAATCAGGTGGTGTATTCTGTCTGGGCTTCACAGCATGGTCCTAACTTAAGTGTTGCCAGAGGGAAAAGTCCGTGTTTCAACTGTACCCTCTATACTTGTGTCCCCACTCGCCCCTTTTTGTATACCTGTACTATTGCAGGATCCGGGGGTAGGCTGTGGTGAGGTCTTGGAGGTTCACACAGTGTGATATCTTTAATATCACTTCCCCGGAAGGTGATGTACTCATAGACATCATCTTTGGGTGGTGTTGGTCTGTCAGTGGGTCGTCCCTCTGTTCCAAAACACTTGACTATAGTTGAGAGGAAAAGTTTGTTAAAGTGACAATGTGCTATACCACCTTTTTACATCTATGTGAACTCTGCAAAACGTTTGTCAAAATACCATTTTAAATTAAAATACTGTCTTGCTGCAGAGATATCCTGCCCTACACCTCACATTCTATGGAATTGCAAAACATCTTTGTTGCATAAAGATCCCAGCAAAAGTCAAAACATAATGATTTTAACGTTTTCAATGAAAATGATAATAATGATGTAAAAATTATCATACCTTCTAATATCAAAAACAATTGCAATATCAGTCAAAATAATCGCAATTAGATATTGTTTCAAAATCGCTCAGCCCTACTGTCAAGCATGGACCCACAACACTCACCTTTTGCCAACACTACTGTGGAGTTCACTTTATCAATTGTATACAAAATCCCCTCATAACGATTCTGTGCTTTGGAAATCAACCCTATTTTACAGCCAATGTACGGTCTTGTTGAACTCATGGCGAAATAATATGCAGGGAAACTGCAAATAAATTTCCAGCAGAACTCACAACGCGTACCAGCAGCAGTCAGCCACGAAGTGACCAGAGACAATTTATAAGCGTCCTCAGGTGACTTGAAACCTCGCCCACTGATTGAGGCTTTAACGCACCTGGCAATGAGACAGCCTCTAATTCAGCAGTCAGTCCAAGTGCTGAACTTTTCATTTCTGAATCATTATGTCTGCTATTTTCATAATCGAAATAATGATTATCTGTAACATTTATTTGGACAATGTGTGCGATGTTTTGTTGAAAATTATTTTGATAATGTTCCTCTGAAATTTAAAAGAAGTTGCCACAGCTAATGCACGCCTGTGGCATCAAGAGGACTGAGCAAAGAGTTTGACATCCAGGCTGCTCTCTGTCAGAGAGCGCTGAGGCAGCTGCTGCGGGTCGCTTGGAAAAATAGCAACAACGCAGCCATTTTGAGTCGTCTACGATAAAGTCAAATGGGCATAAAATGCTTCGATACTGTAAGTAAATTTGCCAATACATGTCGAACAACACAGACACACTCTCCGAGAGTCTCCTCGATATGAGAAAGTCCCACCAGGAACAGCTCTATGAGCGGTATCGTTGTTTTCCTGAGGAACTGCCAGACAGCGCTGACACTCAACACTGCAGCTCACTACCATTTGTTCCAACCTTTATTTTCTTCGAGGAACCAATCACAGCGCCCGGCGAGAGCGCGTCACTCAGGGTGCATCCAATCGGCGCATGCGTCTCACGAACGAGCGTAGCTGGGCAAAGATGGCGGCGGGCTCCGATTTGCTGGATGATGTTTTCTTCAACACAGAGGTGGACGAAAAAGTAGTTAGTGATATAGTCGGATCTCTGGAGTCTGAGCTTACAGGATCAGATCGCGCTAACACACCAGCCAGGAGTCAGTCCGCAGCAAAGTACACCGGTAACTCATCTGTAGGTAGTAATTCAAATGTTCAGGGCAGCAAAATGGGACTTTCACAACAAGAGCTTGCTATAGCAGGTAAGATAGCTGCCCACTCCGGTTAGCTAACATTAGCTAATTTTGGTCACGTTGTTGAACTGGTAGTAGATAACTTGGCTTCACTTGTGTGTGTCCCGAAACTACTGCGAATCGGAGAGTTGCTCGACACCCCCCCTTGTTTTCATGTGTTTCCGCTGCTGTAGGGACAGGAGGTGTCATTAACAGTACGGGGTCCCACGATTCAAGCATGGATGGAGCAGCCGGGACCACAACATCGGCAGCGGGACCGAGCGTGACAGTCGCTCAGAGTCAGTCCAAGCCGGGGACAGCTAGCGGAGTCGTTGCGGTAGTGTCAGACGCAACATCTGGGGTCGGGAAACCTGGAACGGCCGGTATACAAACTTTGAATGGAAGTACCGTGGTTATGAACTGTCATATTCCCGACAGCAGCGGCAACAGCTCACAGCCCGGTGCTGTCACGCTTGTCAACAATGGACCTGTCTCTGTGAGCAAAGGCAGCGCGGCAGTTTTGGCTGCACCTGCTAGTACTATTATCAGAACTTCTACTTCTAGTGCTGTGATTTCCTCTCAGCCCTCTGTGAAAACTGTACCAACCGTCACGCTTGTGAGGCCACCTATGCAAACTCCAACTGTCACCTCGCTAAGCGGAGGCAACCCGACAACAGTTTTAACATCAGCTGCCGTCAGTGTTACCAGCACGGCTGGCTCTCCTGTCAACAAACTCGACTCCACAAAAACTATCATTCAGACTGGTGGACAGGTCATGGCTTCAACTGTTGCTACAGGGACAACAGCGACCATGAGGAGTCCGACTGTTTTGCAAAACTTGAGGACTTCTGTACCGTCTGCAATCGCTGCCACTCCTCCTGGTGGAATACGAGCTATTGCTCCACAGGTGCTGGCTCCTCGACTCACTCAGCCTCAACAAAACGCTCCAAATATCCAAAACATCCAGCTCCCTCCAGGTAACTTATTGTAAAGTTTACAGTTTAGTAGCTTCTGGAAGTTTTATGTTAGTTAGATGTGAAAGAGTGTTTCCTCTTGAGGCTGTGCCAAGCTGCAGTAACTTTGTCAGAAACCTGTTGCTATCAACCTTTAAAACATCTTTGTTTTACTTGTACACGTTTCTTACCTGTTCTTGTATGATTAGGGCTGGGTGATATAAACAAAAATAGATATCAATATCTAATATCTAATCAATAATTTGGACCATACAGTTTAAAGCTGCAACAATTAATTGAATAATCGATTATTAAATTAATTTCCAACTATTTTGATAATCGATTAATCGTTTCGAGTCACTTTTAAAGAAAAAAAATATTCTCTATGACAGTAAACTGAATATTTCTGGATTGTGAACAAAACAGACATTTGAGGACGCCAACTTGGGAAACTCTGATAGATATTTTTCACCATTTTCAGACATTTTGAAGACCTAACAACTAATCGATTAACAAGAAAATAATCAAAAGATTAATCAACAATGAAAATAATTGTTAATTGCAGTCCTAACTGATATATCAGTCAACCCATATTATTGGCCCAGTATTGGCTTATCACAGCCATATCGCTCTATATTGGCATATAAATTGTCAGATATGAGCCTACATAGAATTTTTTTGTAACATAACATAATGCAGATTGTTTACATTTGATCATTTGAAAGGCAGCATTTTGTGTATATATATTTCTTAAGTCATATTTAACATATACACATATTTTGCCCTATTTGTGTTTTTAAAATTCTAAGTTACTTATAATTATTAAAAATATCAGTGAAAATTTACTGTTTCGGTGCCTTGATATCATATTGGACAAGAATGTGTATTGTTAAACTGTAAATATCCTGCCTCCATTCTATATCTTTGTCACAATTGTAAAATACTTTTGAGGGATCATTGCAAAAAATGTGTATGTATGTTCTATATTCTTTATATTATATTCTCTGTAGAGTATATCAGCCGATGTATCGACAACCATGGCCAGAGACATTATATTTTGGGTTGTCTGTATGTCTGTCTCTCCATACATCCGTCCATCCATCCCTCCGTCCCATTCTTGTAAACACCTTCTCAAGAATGCCTTGGCAGAATTTCTTCAAACACAAATTTTCACTTGGACTCAAGGATGAACTGATGAGATTTTAGTGGTCAAAGGTCAGTGACGAGGCCATTGTGACCTCATGTCCATATTGTGTTCTTGTGAACACATATATGTCAACAATGCCTTAAGGGAATTTCTTCAAATTTGGCTCAAATGTCCACTTGGTCTCACGGATGAATTGATCTGTATTTGTAGGTTAAAGGTCACTGTGACAACACAGAAGTTGTTTTCGACCATAATGAATTATGATATGATAAGTAAAAATTATGAAATGATGACATTCGATATTTAAAAGGTCAAAAGTCAACATCACTGTGACACCATAATATTCAGCTCTCTATCAGTCCTCTGTACTCTGTGAAAATAGTCTCTATGTTAAGACACAGTGTTTATCACTGGAATTTAACTTCCGTTTTGAAAAAAAAAAAACACTGAATGCCCTTCATTGAATTCCTTCAAAGTCTTTACAACATGTATCATGAGTTTGGACAGACATAAATGTAAACTGAAACTTGACTGGCTGGCGGAGGTACATGACTGCGAGGCCATTCTAGCTTTATTCCTGAATACAGGTATCGTCGTCATCCCCAAAAATCCAGTATCGATTGGGCCCAATACGGGTGACTATTGGTGCTTTCACAAACCATTAACACAATGAGATTTTGGATAAATAATAAGCAGTAATGAGGACTATAATGACTAAGTTGGTAAAGGCAACTAATAGAACAACTAGAACAATCTGGTTAAGTTAGAAAAAATTGAATCACTGTACTGTAATACAGCCTTTAAAACCAGGAAAAGACAACAATTATACCATATCATGAATATCCAAAATCTAAGACAATATCTTGTCTCATATCACATATTGATTTAATATCGATATATTGTCCAGCCCTTTGCGTGAACAGGTAAGAGATTGTTTCAGATATATTGCATTGAGACGTGAGGACACAGAATTGATTGTCTTTTCAGGCCACAAACAATAGATTAGAGGTGGCCAAACTGCCTAACAGATTAAAAGCCTTGAAGGCAGTCAGCCAATTTATTCCTCCAAATGTTTATCAAACTAGCATTCTTTTGCAATCGACTGATTCTTACTTTGTCTTATCAGAGACAGTAACAAACTGTTCTCATATCAACAGCTATTTACTGTGTATCTCCACCAGGAAATGTGTTTGCAAAGGCTAATTGTTAGACTGTTGGTCTCTGACCTCAGATATTACTTCCCGGTTGCACCGACAGATTTGGATTCTACCCTCAGTGACTATTAATGGGATAATTTCAGATTTTCTTTGGCATTGGATAGTATGAATTGTTTAGTTGTGGTAATATAAATGCATGAAATTAGCTCTGGTGAGGAGCCCTGTGTTAGCAGATATCCCTGAAGCAGAGTAGGGGGTTCTGGCATAACTTCACCTACTTCCAAGGTGTGGATGAAGAAGGGAGAAAGGGTTCAAGAGTTAAAACTCCAGCAACTCTTGTAATATATAGAATAGGTTTATTCTCAGACCAACGCTTTTCAGCTTGTCACCTTCATCAAGTGTTGCTGGAGTTGTACTTCTTGAGACCTTTAGAGCTATCCCAGCCAAAGAGCGACTGGTCAGACCAAAATGAGCTACAACCAGGCAGAGTAATTTGACAAGCCACACCATTTAATAAGATGTACGTACCTACAACAGAGCACAGGAACTTTTTGCTTTTGCTGCTGAAATGTCCTTTGTGTAAGATTTACAGAGTTCTCAGGGCCCCCAGAAAAATTGATGGGCTCAGTGGCAAGTATTTTTTTTTACGGGGGCTGACAGCCAAGTGGCGTTTTTTGATGAGGACCCGGCATAACACTGATTTCACAAAGCCCTACATTAAGTCAGTGCTTAAAACTGACTAAAGATTTGGAAAGGTTACAATGTTTTATTATAAATGACTAATTTATTCAACACATATTTAAAAAAAATCAACCACTGTAGTTGTGCAAAGAATCTGACAATGTACAGTCTTGAAATGATGTGTTTTCTGCAACAAAATAAATTAAATTGCAACTTTTATACAATGTTTTAAATTGACAAACATGATATGTGTAATTCATGGCACAATTCAAAGGGGATCAGAAAATGTTTTTGTTCACATAGAATAAACCATTTATATCTACAGAGGCCGGTGGGTCGCACCACCATGTTTTGAGTTTAGTGGTCACTGTAGGCTCTCCTGCACACTTTGAGGGATAGAGTAAGACAAGGTGGTAGCTGTCTGAAAGCTCACTGCTAGATGCCACTAAATCCTCCACAATGGTCCTTTTAAATCTCCAGTTCGGCCTCTCCGTAACGTGGTACTACTGTGTTGTGGGCCAGTGTATTACTATGTGCTGGAGTCCCGTCACTTATCACACAGACACTCACCTGTTTGATGAGGAATAGGCAGGTTACACCATCAGGCTCCTGTGGTTAGTAACACAAGTGCCCAATATAAAGTATCAACCGGGAGAAAAAAAAAAGTTTTATTTTGTTTTTGTACTGTGGTGGATGCTTACAACATCTAATTACATGTTGTGTTGTGGCTTAAAATGTTTTTGATTTATGGCACCCTGTTTGTCCTCCTTTTGGTCTGACCAGTTGCTTCCTAGCTTGAAATCTCTGAACACAGACCTCCAAGCTGATGTTAAATAGATCTACAGAGTAATTTATATCCCTTCATGGCAGTGACTCCATGCATACATACACTGTGTTGGTGAGACTGATCAGGACAGAAATGCCCTGACCTTTGACAACTTAACCCCCCCCTGACATCTGCGTCTTGCAGGCATGGTCTTGGTTCGCAGTGAGAGCGGGCAGCTGCTGGTGATTCACCAGCAGACCTTGGCTCAGATGCAGGCTCAGTCGCAGTCGCAAAGCGCCATGACACCACGACCTGCAGCCCCCACCAGCACTCCACCTGTCCAGATCACCTCTCTACAGGTACCAGGACTGCTGGACACACAGAAAATGTGACTCATTCATGTTTGGTAGTGAGGTAGTGACCTTATTTAATAGATGTGTGTTAGCCAGATGTAACTGATGCAATTTAAATGCTGTTTCTTTGTCACTGTTGTTATACGGTAACAGCGTAATTCTGGAAACCCTTTTAGAACAATATTTTTTAAATCACCACAAGCTTTAAGAAGGATGTTGGCAAATAAACATCTTCACTTATAGTTAAGAAGTTAGGTGTAAGTCACAAACTCATATTACATTCCACACTGAAGGATGATCTCAATCAGTTCAACCTTGTGGGAATGCAAATTTTAAACTGACGAAAAGGCACTCTCATAGGATTGGTCGGGAAATTGGAAATTAAAAATTGAAATGACTTCATTTAACTTGTGTGCAGTTTTGCATCCAGCTTTAAAATAAGTGAAGATCAAAGAAACTGTTATAATGGAAACTTGTTAGTGAAAAACTAACATCATATTCCCTGCTGTTCTTTAGGCTCCAGGTGCATCATTGCTGGCTCGTCCAGTTACCCCCACCACCATTATTAAACAGGGTTCCACAGTCCAGACCACTGTGACAGCCACCACCACACTGCAGAGGCCTCCTGTACTGCAGGTAACTTTAGTTCCATGTGCAGGGTATAAAGTTATCAAGCACTAAATGTCATTTAAAGTTGTCGAGTCAATCTGTGAGGGTCGTTCACCTCAGAGAAAGATAACTGATTGTAAAGACCCAGTTCCGTTACATGAAATCTGGTTTGTGCTGACACTAAACACTCTGTAACTATTGCATGATCACATTAAACCAAACCCTTCACTCTGTGTGAAACTAAGTTTTGATTGGCAGCAAGTTACATTTTTAGAGCAATGAATTTGGCTTAAAGACACAGGCTATGAAAATATGTTTTTTTTTTTACCTGTCAGCAGCTGTGGCAGGTAGATTATTTCCATCTCCCACTCAGAAATTTTACCAGTTACTTCTGAAATCAGCGCACAGTTGATGCCGCATCTCCAGTGACTCAGAGAGACTGCTGACGTCAGTTGCATGAACATCATAATTGTCCCCCTACTCTCTACTGCCCACATCACTCCAGACATTAAATGCACCCTTCATGACCTCATCAAAACCTAGCTGGTCAAGCTTTTCCACTTTTCCCAAAAATCCATTTTTCACTCAGGACCTTTCCTTTTTGTAATGCTTCTGCATCCGCTAATCTCACACAGGTAGCCCCGCAAATGTTGCTTCACTCATTGTGTAAAAATAACAGTTATCCAGAAAATGAACACAATCATTCACAAGATGTTTGAATCCGCGTGTTTGAAGATGCTTGTTATTAGTTATGCACGTTTGTCCACCTGCTGGGAACAGCTCTGCTGCTCTCCTGGAGAAGAAAGGAGCAATTTCCTAGAATGAGAAAGTTAATGTAAGGCTTTTAGTCCTGGCTAAACCAGAGCTAAATGCATCTCTCTCAGACCAGTTAGGATTGATTTCCTACTCTGAAATGCTAGATAAAAACCTGCCCAGAACCTGTTTCATAGGTTTTATTGTCATCCTGTTTTGCTTAATAACTGTGCAATGAAAGGATGGGTTTTTGTATCGAGGCCAGCACATTTGTTTTCATTTCTGTGTATTCTCTCTGGGTGGCCTGTTTGTTTGCACACTTTGAAAACCTTGCTGGTTGTGTTAGTCTTTTCCTCAGGTTGCCATGGCGTTTCCCGTAAAGGTTTATACATTTACAACTAACATTAACAGGTTTTCATTTTCTGTTTTGCACCTCATGTTTCTGTGTTGTAATTTATGATAGAGAATTGTTAAAGGGAGTTTAGTTTAGTAATTTGTATTTTTTAGAGGTGGGGTTGTATGAGGTGCTTAACGATTAACTACAATACATGCAAGTCGGCTTGTTCCCAGTTTGAAGAAACAGTACCAGTGTCAGAAGCTAAGCATTGAACTGCTGTTGACAAGGCGAGCAGAAGAACGTATATTAAAATCCTAAAAGAAATCACTATCAGTTTAATTGTATGCTTCGTTTAGTTTTTTTTTTTTACCACTTCACCTTGCTGTCAGACAACCTTTTCTAATGCGATACCACTGTTTTATAAACCAAATATTGCTTTTCCCAAGCCAACCAAACTTCATTGGCAAAACGTTTTTGAGAGAGTGATATTTGGCTTACATAACTGCAGTTTCCCATTGGAAAAGGGTGCCTAACACCAATGTAAAGCAGTGGAAAATTTCTAAGTGTAGTGTACGCTTGTTTTTTTGTTTGTGTTTTTTTTTTTTTTTTTTTTCCTTTTTTAAGTGGCTAAGCAGCAGCAGTTCATTGCTCAGCTTGGTGTTGACCTCCATCTACTGTAAGTAATATACTGACTTTCAATTAGTACCTCATGCAACCCCACGTCAAATAATCTAAACTATCCCTTTAAAGTCCCAAGAGTTTCATATTGCACACGTATTGTATTAATATGATTAAGTGTTCTGTGACAGAAAACATACAATGTCGAGCATGTCTTTCCTGAAAAAGTGAAGCTTGCAGGAAAAAAAAATTGTATTATGTCCTAGTAAAGCTGAATGCACTGCGCCCTGGGACCAGACATGTCAAAACTGTTATTCTGACCTTGTCATTTTCCTGAGTCTCATCTCATGACTGCATATTCACTGACTTATGTAGAACACCATCATGCTGGGAGGAACTGCCGCCACTCCAGGACAGCCATTAGGAACGCCCACCACAGTGCAGCCCGGATCTGCAGCCACAGCAGTTACACAGAGGGTAGGGCCCCTTGGCACCACTGGGACCCCTGTCACTCCAACGGCTATCACAGCTGTAAGAGAGAACTACTAACCTTGAATGCTTTTGCTTTTGTGATTTTTCAAAGCTAACTAGATACTTGTTAATTTTACAGTATTATTGTGTTCAGCTTCACATTTCTACTGTAAGTCCGACGTGTATATTTGATAAAACATATCTTGTGTGGGTGTGCTTACAGGAGACACTAGAGAATGTGAAAAAGTGTCGAAACTTTCTGTCCACATTGATCAAGCTGGCATCCAGTGGAAAACAGTCCTCTGAGACAACGGCCAATGTCAAGGAGCTGGTCAAGAACTTGCTGGTAAATTTTGTCTCCTTTTTCTTTTTCGTTTTTCCATCATAGCCTTCATTTCTCTCTCACCATTTCTGTGCTAAAACTTGAACTCTGTTTCTCTGTTTGTGTTTTTTGTTGTTCTGATCCATCCCCTGTGTTTATTGTGCAACAGGAAGCAAAGATAGAGCCTGAAGATTTCACCAGTAGGTTATACCGGGAACTCAACTCCTCACCACAGCCATACCTTGTGCCTTTTCTAAAGGTGAGATCAGTGACACACCAGCACATACTCAGATGTAATGGGTGAAGAAGATTTGATATTTAGGGGGATCTGTTAGTAGAACAGTATTGAATAGCTTTAAGGTATCGACCAAAATATTGCATGCAGTATTGAAACTTCAGTCAACAGTCAGACAATACCTGCATTTGATCCATTTTGTACCCACATCTAGAAAAAAAAAGGTTTTGCTCTTAGTCAACGACCGCAAGTGATCTTCGATTTTTGACTTCGAACCATGATTGGCCTACTACTGCTTGCAGCTACAGTCTTTGGTGTGGTAGTATGAGCACAGTGTAATTGACGGAGTTAGCAGTTCATAAGCCTAAATTGTGCCACCAAAATGTTCAGTATGGCTATGGCATCTGATAAGGAAGGTTTATTTAAGGAATGCCTCGTTCAAATGAAGTTCCCTATTGGTGTTATTGTTATTGGTATAATTTTAGGGGTATTGGTATTGTATTTTTTTTTATATGATACCTAGCCTCAACAGAAATTGAATATAATATTCATAAGTATGTTTTTATCTTTATATAATCACATGAAAATAAGAAATGCCATGTTTTTGGTTACTTTACAATGAGCTGTTTTTATCTACACAGGGCGTAGGTCCTCTTCCACAGAGGCCAGTATGTTGAATAAACATGTTTCTACAATAGCTCAGAGCAGACAAACCAAACACTGGCTCTAGATGGGGCCTTTTGCAAGTTTCAAGGCCACCATAGTTTGTCCTAGTTTGGAAGGATTGGGTAAGGCGAGCAGTAGTCAGTGTTTTTGCATTCTACAACCTCACCACTAGATGTCACTAAATCCTACACACTGGTCCTTTGAATTTATATGGGTCTCCTATAATCCTATTGCAAGCATTGTAGACTTCTAGCCCTCTTAACCACACAATCTATTCTTTCTAATGTCAAGGATACAGTGCATAAACATCATTACAAAGTGTATATTTACTTTTCATAAGATGACCAAATAATTAAATCTTGCAAAATGACATTATTTCTCCTCCTTTGTAAACACTGGTGCAATAACTTTTAATGAACAGAAAGTCCACAAGTTCATTTAGCCAGCACGTTTACACAGAGACCAGTCTAATTGTGTGTTTTAGTAGTGCTTGGAACTATAGTTGCAGAACCAGGACATGTTTAAACAGTTAGGACCAGTGAATTGACCTTTGACAGCAGTGTGGTTTGAATGGGTTAGACAATGGGTGTGTTATCCTGCATCAAACACAAGATTTATGCGTTAAAGTTGTGTAACACCATCATGCTCAAACTGTTTCTGAAATGCTTCTGAAGCGTCAGTGGGCATGCAAAGGTTTCAGAGAGTGTTGTGCGCGGCATAACGCTGCAGCTTCCCCCTACTCCTCTTTACATTTTGTGCTCTTTCAAAATAAGTGTACAAACATTGGCGCTACTCTGCTCACTAAACTGAGTTTGTGCACCAGACAGTGATATCCTCAGGACGTCTTCCTCTCACCGTCACCCAGCTTTCTTAGAACCCCCCGTCTCTGGGCTCTCTGGCTCCAACAATGCTGTCTGCACACCTTTATTTAAAACCACCTACCAATTGCAGCCAATAAAGTCCTCCCCGAAGTTTTCCAAAAGTCGTAAGTGAAGGACAACTGAAGTGGCTTTTAACATCACTTATAGTGTTTTTTTTACAGTCAGTAATACATATTTCTCTATACTGTGGTCACTTTTTTAAACCTCTTGAGGCAGTTCATCTCACACCCATAATGCACTAATGCAACCAAAACACTTCAAACAAAATCTTAGGATCAACTCTTGCACCAGACAGTAACAGTAACAACATGACACTTTGCCACTTGTTATCATCATCATCATTTTATTCTTTGTTCAGCCTAAACCAAGATTCCATTACAAACAAAGAGGAGAACACTTATTTATTGCATGGACTGTGCTACCTCATAGTATATGTCAGATAAATTAATCATAAATGCTGCACTGTGCTTATCTTTTTGCCATTCAGAGCAGTCAAAAAATAGAATTACTGCCTTGCACGAGTATGCCTCCAGTTTACATCCATGTCTGTCCAGACTCATATCATGTATGTAGTTAAGACTTTGTTGGAATTTAATATGAAACTTAACACAATATTGACTTGTAACTTTGAAGGAATTTAATAAAAGGTGTTAAGGCAGCAGTAGGTAGAAAGCCTAAAAACGGTTCATTATTGAGTCTCATCTGAGTTAGGTTTTGTTCTCTCTGGTCTGAGCCCCTCCT